>JAYMFT010389518.1:0-19817 GCA_038088735.1 Panulirus argus | reverse complement strand
TTCCCTGTCTGTTTTTCCCCCTTTCTCAATTCTCTCTATATTTCAGTTAGGGCCCGGCCTTGATGTGGACTTTTGTCTGTGACTGGAGCCTCAACATAGAAAAAAAAAATTTTTTTGCCCTTCTGTACTCTCCTCTCTCTATCAAAAACTCTGCACTCTGGAGTTTTTCCATTACATCTATAAGTATGACCCTCAGTCAGTTAGCACATGCTCTTACTAAGTGTACCAAACCATCTACCTGTAGATAGTACCAGTGCATGATAAAATGGTAATCCTTTGTAGCCTTGGATAAAGTTAGTTATTGAAGGCATACTCCCTTCTGTCCTTTCATATCTCTGTCTATATCTCTGATGCCCATTCCCTCTGGGAACTCCCATCAAGAGGGTAGCCATGGCAAGTCTCCACTTATCCCTGTCCTTTCATGCCTTCTTTATGTACACCATGCCATGCATTCTTCCAACATTTAAACTTCTCCACATGCTCCCTCCTTTTACTCTCACCAGTCATCCCATATACATTCAGTGGCATCACCCTCAATTGCTCATCTCTTTTGCTCCTTGGCATAAATGGTAAATTCCAGTGCCACTTCTTGGCCTTTTGTGTCTCACCACTGACAGGCCACTGGCAGAGTACAACTCCAGCGCAGTGTTTCCAAAGCAGCAAGGCTCCAAAATTGTCCAAAAAACTAAAAACTAAAAAATCCTAGGATTCCTCAAGTATTTACCTTTACTACAAAGGAAAACTACCACTACTATTGCCATGATGGAGTTGAGCATCACCCGCCCTCTTTAGTTCCACCCCTAAGGGTATAGTAAGGAGGTCACCATGTGAAGGCAGGGATAAGAATTGGATACTCTAAAAAAGATAAGAGTATCCCCCTTGAGGTACTGAAATTTGAAACTTTTCCCACTTCCAAGCTTATCATATAGAAGGCATTAAAGGCCTATGCCCTTCTTTCCTTATGAATCTCTTCCATGAAAAATGGTCATTGAAGGCATATAACCCTCTTTCCTATCTCTTCCATGAAAAATAGTCATTGAAGGCATATGCCATTCTTTCCTTTCTTACCTCTTCCATGGAAAAGGAAAGCCTTCACATGGTGTAGTGTCTGATAAGACTTCTTACTGGAGAAGGTTCTGCAATAAAGTGAAATAAAAGCTGGAGACACACTATCAGCCATAAATGGAATGAAAATAGAATGGTTGTTTTATCCGAGAACCCTGAAAGAGATGAAAAATGAGATAGTTAAGCCCTTGTTTGGCCATTTCGGTAAGTCACTTACCACATGGAAAGATCCTGATAAATAGTAGTTTTCCAATGTAACATTGATATTCAAAAAGAAGAGATGATGAGTCACTGCCAGGAACTCATTATCTAGTTAGCTTAGCTACTGCAGTTGAAAAGCTAATGGAAACTGTCATTCGAGATCACCACTTGATAAACAATTCTCAGCATGTTTTTTGGTGAAATTGCTCATGTCTGACAAATCTGCTTGATTCTTTTTATTATGTAAATAATCAGCGTTTGTGACGAAAGTAAAGCAGTAGATATCATCTATATAGATCATCAAGAAGCATTCGATAAGGTTCTGCATTAAAGGTTACGAGCAAGAATTAAGTCACATGGCACTGATGGGGTTGTCCTTTAGTGAATAGGAACTTGGTTGACTCACCCTAAACAATGAGATGTGATTAAAGGTCAAACCTTTGAATGGTTAAACATAACAAATGGTGTGCTACAAGGATATCAAAATTTGCAGATGATTCAAACTTTTAAAGTAATCCACGTTTGAACTTGAACATCTACAGATTCAAACGGACATAGACTAAACTGATGGACTTTGTTCATAAGTGGCAAGTGAATTTTAATATTGATAAGTGCAAAATTTTTGAACATCAGTAGCAAAAACGAAAAAGCAAGCTACAGTACGAATTCTGTTGAACTGTGAAAGGTAAATCGGAAAAAAGACTTTGTAGTAATAATCTATGGTGACCCAAAACCAAGTAAACTGTACACAGAAGTAATGAAAAGAGTGAACAAAATTCTTGGATTCATCCAGTATCCACAAAAAAACTTGGCCACCTCCCCATACATTTTCAGAGACAATATCATGCTTTCATTTCATTACTCTGTCATCTCTCCTTTGGCCTTGATTACCATATGTAGATGTCTGGGAGTGGAATTGCTAAAGTTCCTGAAGTATTCTAGGCCCATCTTTTGGATCCATAACATCTTGATCTGAATGAGGTGAGGCAGGAAATAGTGGCCTGATTTTACATTTTGAGCACCCAGTGTGGCTAGAAATCTCAAGTGCACCCACATTTTCTTGCTTCCAAGCAAGAATTCAGGCTTTTTCCTCCTTAGAAAGGTAAGAGCCAACCATCTTAAAGCGCAGATGGAAAAAATACAGCGCCCAGAAGTGGCAGCTTAAAATAGTAAAGAAAGATCATCGTTTCCTCATGATAGCCTCAGGAACGCTGAGGCAGGTTTCTAGGCCTCATACCAATAGAGACACTAGTCTCAGTTATCAGATGTATGATGATTTCTCCCCGAGAGTGTCATATGCTTGTACCCACAATAAACCTAAGCTATGTATCACCTTTAAAATTATATGGGGGGGGCAGACAGTGTGTTTTGTGGCACTTGAGGTAAGGCCTTCTAAATTATATCCACGGAAATCATTCTTACTCTTTCCAGTTCATTGGTTCTTCCCCATCTTGAATATTGTGTACAGTTTTGGTCACCCTACCTAAAAAAAAAAAAAAATAGACTGGAGAAAGTGCAGCATCAAGCTACTAGGATGATTCCTAAGAAACAAATCCTGTAGGAGCCGTCTAAATGACTTGAATCTATTTACCTTAAGAAAGAGAATGTTAAGTAGTGATCTAATGCAAGTATTCAAAACTATCAAAGCCTTTTATATAATCTTGGTCTATCATGCTACTCAAGAATAGATTTGTCTTAACTCACTTGCAGTAACATAAAAACTCATATGCAAACATTTTACTTTGAATAAGGTGAGGTACTTTTTCTTCAATAGGACTGTTAACTATGGAATGATTTGCCAATTAGAGTGGTTAAAGGCAGTACTATAGATGTGTTTCATGTAGACTTGATAAACATTTCGCTTCAAATCCACAACTTACAATATTTTTGTCTCCTTAGTTTCATTACCTGTTTGCCTTCTAACTTTCACCACATTAATTTATGACTTTCTGATATCTTTCACTATCACAAACAGTCTCAAGAGGACCTAATGTTATGTTGCTGTTTGAATTCCTATGTATAACCTATGATGGTGGATTATGGCATTGCCATTAACAGCCTCCCGACAGAAAACTAAAATCCTCTATCATTCAAATGCTCTGGGTTTAAACCTCTCATTCATCTTATTACCTCAAAAAAGACATAGATTCTTTCAATTTAGACATTTCTCACTCTAATGTCACAAGGAAATCTCTTTTGCAGAAGATATTATTCCTTTTTGTTTTAACATCAGGCCACTGAATGTGCAGGATCCATGGTGCATTTAGACTAGAATTCCTTGTGTTAAAATTCCTTCTGATGGTAACTTCTTGTCCAAAAAAAGAAACATTATAGTTAAAAGATGGGAATGTCATCATTCTGTGTTGGAAATTAGAAAATATCCATCACTGCCTATAACTCAAAGCACTTTCTACAAGGAACATTGCAATGCTCATAAAGACAGCAGCATTATCATCACACCCATTTGTGACTGTCAAAGCTCAGGGTGTTTACAAGATGGCGATGACATTGGTTTACTTTAGAAACCTTTCCTTGTCCCAAGATACTGGAGCTCAAACCTCCCAGACATCTTATGCATACAAGTGGTAAGCCTTCAGCCAAACATATTACATCCTTTCCACAAAAAAGAATTGGAGGAATCCCCCTTTCTTCACATATTAATTCTTGAATATTCTTTGCTCACCTGCTAGGGAATGAATTAGGATATGAAATTTGGAAAACTTATCTTCTTTGAGGGGAACCCCATGAACAATCCTCTCTTTCCCATTCATTTTCACTATTCTCCTTATTTTCCTGCCAAAACTAATTCCTGTCTTGGTTCTTATGATGTAATGAAGTAAATCATGTGCATATATCCTGATATGGTTGATCACAGAGAGTTAGTCAGGGAGAAACCTATGACTGTCATTTGGTGCACACAGTGCAGGAGCCTCTACTTGTTTAGAGTTTAGCCCTTGCAGGAGGGCAGACACTTTCATCTGGTCTCATATTTTGGGTGTTAAACCATATGATTCTTTATTCACAGGGCTCCTTTTGTAGGAATAAAAGATTTTTCAAGTTTCAAAACCTAATTTCTCTCCTTGATAGACATTCAGGTCAAAATCCATGCCACTCAGGGCTATGATAAACATGTTAACCTTCTGTTGTCCAGTAGTTCAGTTTGTAAAAATGTCTGTGGATGGATATTTGCTTCATTTAACAGGCTTGTACAGACTGCTTTTATTTTTTCATGCAATATAAAAAGCTGCATGTGCATTATAATCCCATTCATAGGTCTTTAGCTTTTCTGGGAATGACATTGTACGATGATGATAAAAAATCTTTACCAAAACCCAAAGTAGTTGAGACAGTAACTGGTCAGTCATTATTATGAAAGTCATATTCCATATTTCAATATCTTTTCATATCTACCTGGAGTGTTTCTCATTTGGAAATTTTTCTTTATAGGTAGCAATCACAAAGCTATTTAGAAATAAGCTAGAAATGCTGAGGAATGTCACTGTCTCCTGTTTTATATGCCACTGCCCTGATATGACACAAATGTCCATGCAGTTTTTAAGCTGAACAAGCACTTAAGTTCTTTGGCAGAGTGCATTCACATGAGGGCCCCATATTGAACTGCTGGGATTTTTATTTTAGCATATGCATAGCACTGGGGTTATTTTAATACATTTTGTGATATATGTTTTCATGCTCTAATCTTGACCTTGACAGAAAATGGCAGAGGGGTGTTACATGCTGCATGCCCTCTCTCAAGCAGAAATTGCTTTCTAAGATGTCCCATTTACATGTGAAGGAAAAACATGAATATGAACTTACAGTGTTCTAATTATAAAACTGAAGTTGTTAATTAGTTGATGGTACTAACTCATGGAAGCACAGAGATCATAGAGTATGAGCAAGGAGGATTTATCTCTTTTTGGATGTCATGCTCCCGTAGGTGGTTTCATTGTTATTGATTCCCATACTGCAGTCCCCCTTAGGGGTCCTCCCTGCAGCTTGAAAAAACCGTACATTGATGGCTGTGTGCTGTTCGTATTATACTCTGATCTGCCTAAGGAGGACCACTTCCAATTTTCAATTTTCTCACATTCATTATGTGTTATACAACCAGAAGATAACTTTTTGATTAGTGGAAAATGGTGTTGTACAGTTCTTTGCCTGATATTTCAGGCTGTCATTCAAGATAAAGCAGTCTCCCTTTGCTTGCTCTGCAGAAAGTAAAGCTATTAAACTGTGAAAGAAATATAGATACCTCATTATACAAGGTATCCAAGAAAATTATTGAAGAATAAGTACAGGAATAAGAAAATTACCAGAAATAGGAAGTAGCTGTTATGGCAGGAAATATATAATAGATCAATAGAGAATGTATAAAATTTAGATTTTTTCATACATACTCGCTATTTCTCTTGCTAGTGATGTAGCATCAAGAACAGAGGACTGAGCCTTGGAGGAAAAATCCTCACTTGGCCCTCTTCTCTGTTTTTTCTTTTGGAAAAGTAAAAAGAAAAACTGGAGGGGAGGATTTCCAGCCCCTCGCTACCACCCCTATTAGTCGCCTTCTACAACACATAGGGAATACATGGGAAGTACTCTTTCTCCCCTATCCTCAGGGATACAACAGTAAAAATTACACATAACCCTAATGGACGGTTTAATGTTAGAAACATATAAGGTGGCGAAAGTGAACTTGATGTGAAGGAACGAAAAGTTATTTCTTTGTATAGGGGAAGGAAATAAGAGCTCCATTGGATTACCCACTGTGCACAACTCCCCTTGTTGTTAGGTCATGAATCTGTAGCCTAAAACTAACCATGCATCATTTCCCAGGCTTATTTCCACAAAATTACGCTGCAGGAAATAAAAGAGTACATTAGGGAAGAAAAATGAAGGGCCTGCTCACTGGCATCCCCTTTAGGAAGAACTTACTTTACATACCTTCATAACTCATTTTCTTCCCATAAGATTCACCCACAGAATAAGGAGAATGAGAGCATACTCAACTGGAATATGATGTAGAAGTCTCAGACCAAACAAGAAGAGTGACATTAGGATAGAGGTGCTTGTCAGAATCTGGAGACAGCTAAAGTAATTATCTGAGAGAGAAATCTTAAAAGTTAGACTTCATTACTCTGGTATCAGTCCAAGAGGGAATATGCAGCTAAAATAAATCCATCCACTCATATCGAAAGTCTTGATAAAGTTTTTCAGTGGTATTAAAACTTATAAAAAATGAAGAACAAATATTTCTCTTCATATGGGATAAAGTGAGTTCCTTCCTAGAAAACTTAAACCAGACCCCTTCCAAAGTACAGTAATGATGAAATTTTACTTTATCAATCTGAATAAGAATGATCCCCTTAGGAAAATGAAACAAACCAGACCCATTCCAAAGTACTGTAATGATAAGATTTTACTTCATCATCCTGAATATCAGTAATCCCCTTTAGGAAAACGAAACCTTAAACCAGACCCCTTCAAAGTATAATAATGACCAAATTTTACATCATCAACAAGAATATGTATGAGTAATCCCCTTTAGAAAAAAACCACACTTGCCTATCTCTGAAACTCACTTTTCAGTGAAGTGAAACTTTTAACAAATCAAGAGCTTATACAAGGGCAAAGTCAAAAATGATCAAAAATGACAGGACCAGTTCTTTAGGTAGGCTACAAATAGGTTTGTATCATGGGGATCGAGCAGGAAATGTACCCCTCAAGTATGCAGATGTTCTGTCTGAGGTGTCAGAGGGCCCTTCTTGGACCTTTGGGCCTAACTGCAGTTACCTGCTTGCTATAGTAGTGAATGGAGCCGTACAGATCATTGTGAGATTGATACCAGAAAAACCTACCATCATAAAACAGGATGGTCCATTGGACAGGATGTGAAGAATCAGCCTACAATTGGTAAGAATCTCGTAATGGGTTGCAGTTATCCATTTCACTAAGTATACCAGTAAAACATCAGAAGGTTGGCTTAGAGTAGCTTGTTACACTGAAATCTACTAGCTTCATGGCATCTTTACATGTAAGAGTTAGTAAACAAAAAAATACATATTAACAAATGTCATGAAATATATTGCAATATTAAGTAAATGTTATTTCCCTTTACATACTTCTTCCAACCATGTGGTGGAAGACAAAAAGAATCAAGCTCTATAAACCCCCATGATGATAAAGGGGAAGCATGAAAGTGTCTTGCTAGGTAGACATGTAATCTGGACTTATATTCATTCAAAACAGATGCCAGTGAAGGGGCCTCTAAAGTAGGGTTAAAACTGAAAGGTTATCCTTGTTACCAAAGGAAAGCTGGTAAAGCAATTGGGAGCCTACTTGCTGCATGAAGAAATCATGCCTTGATCTTTGTTTGGCTTCTTATACAGCTGCTAGATTTGTTGGTGATGAAAGTGTACCTTGCTTTCTTCTGCATTTGGTTGAGATAGGTTAGATGCACCAATTCCTGTATCCCAAAGAGTGGAAAACCTCAAAGATGTATGAAATGTTTTCCATTCCTGTGAATGTTACGAAGCTGTTCATGGTTGATATCTATGCACCTTGATGATTTTAAGTTGAGAAGGATACACATTGCATATCCTTTTATTTCAGTTTGAGTTAGGTAGCTAAAAAGACTTCTCTGTCTTCTGGAATGACCAGGCTCACTGGCAAACATCTGAGATGTGCATGGAACTGAGGGTTTCGTAGCTCTATACACCTTACCAAATCAGCTGTTAAGGAAAAGCACTTTGGTTTGCTATTGCAATGAGTGAGGTTTGGTAGAGAGACAGATTACTCTAGTTCTAGGTGTGGCTGACATTTCATTATGATGGATGATGCAGTGAATGTGGGGAGCACTATTATCATGCTCTGAACTTTGTGTTACTAGGTTGTGAGCACCATGTAGCTTTTAATGCTAAAGATAGAGCGCTCTAACTTTCCTCTGTATTCAGTGAGGTTGGATGAAACAAATTCCCCTGGCTGTAACTGTGGCTAACTTCACAGTATGATGAATCATAGAATCTACAGTGGTGCAGTGACAATGGAAGTACCACTGTCATGAAAGTTTTTTTGTATTGTTCTCAAGCAGTACTCCCATACAAACATTTTGAGGCAGGTTACTTTTAAACAAGCAGCTCCATACTTATATCCTAAGAAGAGATTTATTACGAGATAAACAGTTTATAATCTCAAGAATATATCAATAAAATGAAGTTAAGTATACTGTAAAGTACCTTTCTTGTTCCTCTAAAAGCCAGATGACAAAAACAATTTGGGAAGGTGAATATATACGAATGGAACCTTACAGAGCAGATCAAAGAAAGAGCTGTTATGAAAGTTAATGGTTTGAGAATGGACTGCTAATGTGTTGTGGAACACTTAATTTAGGTTTTTCAGAATGTGAGCCTAAAGAAAATAACAGAAAATTAACCAACTGTAGTTAAAAGGAAATATTATGTAAGAGTTGTTCTAAAGTGAGGTCATCAAAGAGGTGGACCATTAGGAATAGCAACAATCCCTAAAATAGAGCATTGGGAAAAGTAATGATCTGTTAAGAGGACTGTTAGGAGTAACACTAGACCATGTGAAAGTCATTAATTAAAGTTGAGATCCATATAAGGAGCCATTAGGCCTACCGTGTTCATTATGAAGGAACAGTTGGGAAAGATAAAGATCTATGAGAGGGACAACATGAAAAGCTAGCAATCCATGTAACAGATCATTAGGAGGTGCTTTCATGAAGGATAATAAGTGTTTGGGGTTCTTCGGAAAGCCAGCCATCCATATGAAGACCATTGGACAAGATAACAGTCCTTGTAAGGGACCAACAGAAAAGTAGAGGTCCCAGACAGGAGCTTTTAGAACAGGTATGGTCCTTCTGTGAGACTAAAATGTAACAGTCCTTGTGAGGAACCATTCAGAAAAACAATTGGTCTGTAGGAAGGAACTATAAGACTGTCAGATGTCTTGGCTATACTGCTAGGGCAGGGAACAGTCTAACAAGGAATAAATAGCATTAAATCCCATATTAGGACCATGAATGAAGCATTATCCTTTAGCTTGAGAACAGATCCAGAAAAGAAAAAAGAGCCACAATAAAAAATGAACTTAACTAAACTTTGGTAATAAAGAACAAAGTATTGTTAGAGCTTCTATTTCTTTAAGAAAGTAAGTATTGATGGATAACGTGGTACATAGATTAAACAGAGAAAGAGAAGCATGGACCCAAAACTACAGTTTAAGTAAACCAGACCACTAATTCTGTTAATATAGTAAAGACCCTCACACTAACTGAAATGTTAGAAACAGACTTGCTGTTATTAAACTATCATTGCAAAAAAAATTGAGAAAAATGAAAGAACAACATTTAGAAATAACACTAATAAGGAGAAAACCTAGGTTATGTCATGAAAGTGAGACTAATAGAGTCACTAAACCTAGAAACAACAAAGTATATTAAAATGGAAAGTTGATAAATCCATACAAATAATTAGAACAACATTATGTGAGAAATATAACTAGTCAAAAGGGATAGACATCATTAGTGCAGCAACTCTTTTACAATGAGTTCTGACCTTATTAAATGCCAAATTTTCATTCTGGGGAGTCCAGATTCCAAGGTACATGACAAAGTCCACTCATTTTACTGGTGTAGAATTACAGTCACCCTAGACAAGTTCCCCTTCTTGGACAACTTCCTCAACTTCCAAAAGCCATTGGCTAGACAGTGCCCTAAATGAAATCATACACTTTACAATCCACCATTACTTAAACTCATCAATAACAAACAAATAGATTTGCTGGATTTTAGTATGGTTTACTCAGGACTTCATATGATGATATAGGTTGAAGAGAACAAAGTTTTCCAGGCCTGAACATCTTCCATCCCCGTTTCTGTAAGCAAACATTATATTCAAATGAAATCATACAGATTACACACCTGCCATATACAGAAAACTAGATTCCAGATGTTTTGGTGTGGTTTACTCAGGAGACTACATTGTAATTTAATGAGGGTGGGAAATTATTAAAACCTAAACATCCCCTGCCCTCTTTACATTCTATAACAGCACTTTTTCTGAGTGAAATCACACAAATTGCAATCAGCCATTAATACAGTTACTCCACATATACAGAGTAATAGATTAAAGTTATTTAAGTTTGCTTTACTAAGGAAACCACAAGGTTATAGAGGAGAAGTTTTCCAGGCCTAGAAAACTTCATTTACAAACAGGAACTGCTCACTATTGAAATCATACAGATGCATTCTGCCTCTAGATAGCGATTCAGAATGCAGAAAGAAAATAATTTTCTAATACTTTGTTATGGTTTACCCTGGAAGTATGCAGTGGGAAAATTGCTATGGCCAGGATAAGTCAACTTTCTGCATTCAGTAATTAGAAATTGCCTCCAAATAGAATTATACAGGTACACCACTGATTTTCCCGCACCCTTGGTTCCAAAGCCTTGCTGGTTTAATCATTTTGCTGGACCAACCATGTTCACATAATAATTCATCAACACACCTCCAACCCACAAATTATACACCTCTCATGTCTCTAAAGCATCATGGACTGCTAGAAACTTAAACAAATATTAAATGTAAACTGAATAATTAAATGAAATACAGGTACCTGTACAATGGTATAAATGATACAAGTTTATTAGTATCTGTACTGTGCATGTTACTGTACCTGTACAGGTACCTGTACCAGTGATGTTGTTGACATTGTTGAAACCATTCCATCATCACTTGATCGTGCTCAGTACTCTTACCATCTTTCATAGTTTTCCTAATGCTCATTTGCTTCTTGGAATCACTGTTTGTGTAGAATTTCAATATTTTGTCCCTTTGCTTCTTTATATCATAAACAGTTGATAAACCAGTACCAAAGATGTCACACAGCTTACACGCTAAAACACCACAGTCAGTATTTTTCAACAGTTCAACTTTCTCTTGGATCGATATGGACTGGTGCTTACATTTGACACCACCAATGACACTCGCATCTCTCTTAGAAGCCATAGCTAGGGTTAGATTTAAACAAAGTAAGCTAAGAATCTCACAAAATCGAGGTATCACCACCAAGTTTAGTGTAAACAATCCAAGTGATTGTGCACTACACACAACACCATCTGTGGCTGCCCAGTAAACTAGTCTGGTGGCCACAGGCATTTCAAGTTCTGTTTCGTAACTTTGTCCAAACTAACAGAGATGCCGGACCATCAGTTGCTGGAAAATCGGTAGTGTACCTTTACTGAATAAAAGCTATCACTACAGGGAGAGAATCCTCATTTACAAAAAAGCAGTTATGATATGTTTTAGTGGTTTTCTCAGGACACTTTAGTGTTATGGGTTGAGGGAGAGGGAAGTTATCTAAGACTGAAGACCTTCCCACTAATTTTGTAACTAGGTAGTGCACTTCAAAGAAATCAAATAGAGTACAATGTGCCTTTAGACAGAGAGACTACTGATGCACAGGAAGTACATCTAATGTGGTTTTCTCGGGCCTATAACATTATAAGGCAGGGGAAAGAGTTGTCCATGCCCATACAACAACCTCATTATTTTTAGTGCATAGACAGGCTCTGCTTGATAATTGAATCATACAGTTATAACCTGCCAATATGTAGAGAGACTCCCCATGTGGAGATGAAAAAATTTTTAGGTAATTTGAAATAGGTTATTCATGAAACTATTTCATTGTGGATTAGTCAAGTCATTATGATTTTATGTGAAAGAATATTCAGCCCTGTATACCACTTCCCTTCCTTCACTTAATCATTAAGATTAAAATCTCCCACTGTAGAAGGAAGCTTTTCATGTCTAAAAGGAGACTTGGCAGCTTGTCTTAGTGCCCTTATCAAGACAGTACCTTAAATAGTACTAAGGCAGGAGTAAGATAACTGGAATGTAATTGCTTTTCCCCATCCTGGCTGCAGTCTAGATGTGATATTGCAGCTTAATCAAATCACCAGAATTAAAAGCTTTATTGGATGAAAAAATTTCATTGTGCATATTCTTTAGAATATGTCTTATGGTGAAGATGGGAAGAGAAACCTAAAACATGGATGCTATGATGCATAGCAGTACATTAATGTAGACAAAGCCAACAAAGAAATAAATCATCCAGAATAACCATATGAAATTAAAGACAAAAAGCATTGGAAGTAAAATTAACCTACAAGTTTTATCTATATACAGTTTTACTAGTTTAAAACAATTGTTCTTATTAATTTGCTGTATTTGAATTTTTTATGAAATGTTAGTTTCAACTAGGTAATGATTTCATCTACCCTCTGCCACAAGGGGATACAGCATGGCTTGTTTGGTAATGGTCAAACTTCACAATGAATGAAGATGGCAGTGAAGGTATGTTGCTTTGAGAATGCAAGTTGACAGTTGAAAAAACTAACTGTAGACTGATGTTTGGTATGTAGTTATACTTCAAGGTGTATTGAAAAAATTTACTGGTCTCCATATCTCCCATCAGACTGGGAAAGAGCAGTATGGTTTCAGGAGTGGTAGAGGATATGTGGATCAGGTGTTTGCTTTGAAGAATGTTTGTGAGAAATACTAAGAGAAACAGAAGGATTTGTATGAGGCACTTATGGACCTGGAGAAAGCACATAATAAGGTTGATAAAGATGACTTGTAGAAGGCTTTGTGAATATATGGTGTGAGAAGAAAGCTACTAGAAACAGTGAGAAGTTTCTATCGAGAGTGTAAGACATGTGTACATGTAGGAGTTAGTGGTTCCAGGGTAAGGTTGGTCTGCGGCAAGGGTGTGTGATGTCACCGAGGCTGTTTGATTTGTTTATGTATGGGGTGGTTAGGGAGGTAAATGCAAGAGTCTTAGAAAAGAGGATGAATATGCAGTTTTTAGGGGGTGAGGGGGGGGGTCTGACAAGTGTGTCAGTTGTTGTTGTTTGCTGCCGCTGATACAGCACTGGTGGAAGATTTAAGGGAGAAACTGCAGAAGTTGATGACTGAGTTTGAGAGTGTGTGAGATAGGAAAGTTGAGAGTAAACGTGAATAAAGCAAGGTTATTAAATTTAGCAAGGTAGAGGGACCGGGTTAGTTAAGGTGTGAGTTTGAAAAGAGAAAATTTGAAAGAAGTGAAGAGCTCCAGAAACCTGAGGGTGGACCTTGTAGCATATGGAACCATGGAAGCGAAAATGAGTCAAGGGGTAGGTAAGTCAACAAATTTTTTGGGAACATTGAGGAATGTGTGGGAAGAGTTGCTGTTATCTGGGAGGGTGAAAATGATATGTTTGAATGTATAGTATGGATATTGTTTAGATGCGAGGCATGGGCTATAGATAAGGATTTGTGGAGGAGGGTGAATGTTTCAAAAATGGAGTGTTTGAGGTTGATGTGTTGTGTGAAGTGGTTTGATTGAGTAAGTAATATAAGGGTAAGAGAGGGGTGTGGTAACAAAAAGAGTGTGGTTGTAAGAGTGGAAGAGGGTGTGCTGAAATGGTTCATACATATGGAGAGAATGAGTGAGGAGAGGTTGATAAAGAGGTTATATGTATTAGAAGTAGAGGGAAAAAGGAAGAGGGACACCAAACTGCAAATGGAAGGATGGTGTGGAAAATATTTTGAGTAGACAGGGCCTGAACATGTAGGAGGATAAAAGGTGTGCATGGGATAGAGTGAATTGGAATGATGTGTTATACAGGGGTTGATGTGCTGTCAGTGGACTAAACTAGGTAATGTGAATTAGTAGGGGAAAATCATGGAAAGGTCTGTGGTACCTGGTTGTGAATATGGACTGTGATTTTGGCGCATTGCTCTTGACAGTTAGGGAATGGATATGAGCGAGTGCAGGCTTTGTTCCTTTGTTACTGGCACTACCTCACTGGTGTGGGAAATGGTGAACTAATGTGAAAAAATTTCCCTGAGTAACATAATGGAAAATAATATGAATGCATTATTCTAAATTTCCCTCCTCCAATATATCACATATTTTCCATTTTACCTGTTTGTCTGTATCTCTGATGCTCATTCCCTCTGTGAAATCTCTCAAAGGGGTGGACATGGCAAAAGAGACTTCCAAGCCTTAAGTGTCTCACCCATAAAAGGCCACTGGCTAAGGGCAACTCTAGTGCAGTGTTTCCAGAGGCTCCTACCTAATATTCTAACTGACTGCTTCTACCTAATGTGTCTACCTAATGTTCCTGTATAATGTTCCAACCTTCTACTGCTACTACCTAATGCTCTCGCCTAATATTCCTGCCTACTACTTTTACCTGATGTTTCTACCTAATGCTCCTTCCTCATGTTTCTACCTACTACTTCTGTGTATTGCTTTTACCATTTTGTCAAAAGGCAGGGCTTACTAAAGGAAAATCTAGATGTACGAATGTACGAAGGATGAGTTGTGTGAGTTAAGTGCTGTCAAGTGTTATGTTTGACAAGGAGAGATTGTATGTTTGTGGACAGAATGCCAGCAGTTCAAGTGTGGGTGAGGCAGAAAGAAAAGACAATTACCTGGATCAGAGGAGTGCATCCTGACAACAACTGAAGTGCTGGCAAACTGCACAGTCATCACTAATCCTTCCGATACCCAGGTGGGTAGTACCGTTGAAATAGCTCCCTCATAGTGGTTACCTACCAGCTATTACTTACCTCTATTTTCCTTTAGTATTAAAAATCTGAAATAGCCCTATACCTTTTATTGTTCACATAAGAACTTTCATCTGTTAGTGATAGTTTTAATGGGCTTATCTATCTCAGGTGAGCAAAGTATCAACCACAGTCAAGAAATGTGGTATTACTCTACAGAAAATAATAATATTATTTTTCCAATTTCTATAGCCCTACAATACTTTGAGCATTTGAATACCATTATTTTAAATCTCTCCTCTGTCTCATTTACATATGTGAACAAGTGCCATATTTACTGCCACACACTTGGGATTTTTATGGGATGTTTTTGTTCATATATATTCATTAGTTGCAACTATACCATTCATGATAAGGTACTTGACCTGCAGAAAAACCTGTGTAGCTCAAGCTGATGTGCACTGTATTCAAGTGCATTTATCTCTAGATTTAGTAAGATATGGTTTAATCAAAGTGCCAACATTAAGAAAGCCTTACTTTCTTGAAAATAAGTGTCTGTGCATTTGAGTTCTTAAAACTCCATTACTTATTGTTCAATTTGTAGTAAATTTTTTTTTACATTTATTATTGCAAGTATAATCAGTTATTTCATGAACTGACTGATGGTGCTGAAACAACACCCAGTGACTATGGTTCTACAGAAATTCAGGCTCAAAATATGTAAAGGAATAAACCCAACACAACTCACATGATGAAAAAAAGGGAAAATGCATGTGAATAATGACAATTGAAATTGGAAATAAAAACATAAGTAGAAAAGTATGAGGAGAAATGTATCTCCGTGGTAAACAACAAGGATGGTGTAGAATTTACACATAAAACAGTTTTGAATAGAGGGAAAAGACCCACCCTACTTTTTCTCATAATAACTGAAAAGAAAAAACTTTAAAGATACAGACAAATAAGAAGTAGAAGGGATGGTCTTGTGACCACAGAAAATTGAGGAAATGATGAGACCATCCAAAGGGCATCTCACTTTGGCAAAAGTAATGTGAAGAATGTATCAGGCATTTGTTACATAGTTAGTTTATGGCTGTGGTTTATAACAGTGCAACTGGAGGGCAGTGATGAGCAGTGGGATGTGAAAGGTAAACCTGCCTTTTGGGGCAGATGGGGATGGGGGTGAAATCATAGTATATCATTGGGATTATGCTTAAGTATTATCCCAAAGTGAGTAGGGCTCTCTCATTTCCTTTACTTATTGGTTAGATCTTATCAGACAGTAAAGAGCATTTGAATGTCAATTAAAATTAGGACATAGAGAAATTAATTATTTTGTGATAAATGATGTCTAGAATCAGTAAAAAATGTTGGTGGATAGTGTTTGAAATATCATTATTAGAGCATATCCCAGAATGCTGTGTAATTTGTAAGATGACTTACTGTCATATCATGTTGTACAGTTATATGTACAGTTTTGACATCATACTCAACAGTATAAGGATACCACAGCTTGCTCAAAAAATTCAGTAAATGTAGGGTTGGTCACTTACATGTTTAAAACATGGTTTGAAAGTATCATATTTACATATTGATGAATGATTTGAACAGATATGAAATTTAGATTTTTCTTCATTTACCAGTACTAAAATTTAGCAAAGATACTTTGTCAGTAGAGTCAGCTGATTTCAGTTGCATCAAGAATTTTGCATCTCATCCCATGTAGATGACAATATGGACTAAGGACCTCATGTTGATTGCACCAGCCAATATGTCTTTAGAATTTGGAAGATTTTCAACATATTTTAACTCAAAACCTGCAGCCCAGTCAATTTCCTATAGATTTATTCTTCTTTTGTGATTGTCCCTATGGAATGTTCATACAAAATCTCTGCTATAATTATCATTAGTTGTCATGAAAAATACTTAAGCTTTCTCATTTCTTTTTTACCTCATCTTTTTGTGATCCTTGCTAATTCTTATATCTTGACAGAACTTTTGTGATTTTAATTTATTTTATGTCCATTCACAGCATTTGAACCCTATCTGAATCTAAAGTCGCTGTATCCCTCTATATATGTACTTGCTACTTTAGTTCCTCCACTTTCACCATTTTTCTACCATATATTTGTCCTTCTCATTAAAACACGTTCATATGCTTCTCTGGTTTTTACTTAGCTTCCTCAGTGATCACCATTACCACTTTTCATGTAAGATCTTCACTACATTTTTTATGCAATTTTGACTTACAGTAAATTCCATCACCACTCTTCTCTTATAGGTTCATTTCTCATCTCTTTGCTCTTTTCCACAAGGTTTTCAACATCTTTTCTTGTATTGCAGCATGTGGGATGAACTTCGCTTACTCTGGGCAAATCATCGCCCTGGCTCAATACTTTGAAAAGAGACAGTCCATTGCAACCTCCATTGCTATGATTGGCATCGGTCTTGGCATATTTTTCTTGGTAAGTCTGATTTGTTTAAGCTACAGTAAAGAAGGAAGTGTAGAATGGAAAGAAACAAATGAGTAGAGAAGAGCAGAGATTTGAAACATTTTTGAGGAAAGAAGGACTGTAAAGTAGAGAGGAGTATAGGAAGTATATAGAGTTACTAGTGAGATAAGCTTAAAGATTATGCATTTGAAGTAAAAAAAATTCTGTGCTGGCTTGAAGGAAACTTTTATTCCACACTAGGGCAAGGTTTATCATTTTAAGTAAAAGAAAGTTGAGAGTAAATGTGAATGGAACCATGGGAGCTAAAGTGAGCTGGCAAAGGAGTTGGGTGCATTTAAGAATATGTGGAGAGAGAGGTCACTGTCTTTAAGGGCAAAGGTGAAGATGCATGATGGTATATTAGTCCCATTTGTGCTGTATGAATGTGAGGTGTGGGCCTTAGGGAAGAATGCAAAGGATAGTGTGAATTTGTTGAAATGAAGTGTTTGAGGATAATATGAGAGTGGTGAGAGTAAAAGGAGGGAGCTTATGGATATGCTGGGGATTGGGGAGATCTGTATCTTTGGGTAGGGTGTGTGAAGTGAAAATGGAAATGATGAATGCAAATATAAGAGGATATGGTATGGATGGGAATATGTGAAAATTATCGGGGAAGAGGGAGAGAAGGATGTGCAATTCTGTTACCACGAAGAGTGTGAGAGGGTGTTACAGAGCATGGATGGAATGGATCAATAATAGTGTGGGTTAAAAGAAAGATTGGAATTGTGAAGTATGCATGGGTATCTGTATATGCGCCTGTGAATATGAAGGCTGTACAAGGTAAGGATGGAATGAAGCTATTCTGTAGAAATTTGAATGACTGTATAAACAGTTTTCAGAATGAGAGAAATGTGTCATGTTAGATGATATGAATGTGAAAGTGGGATGTGATGAAATTGGTGAGATAGTTGGTAAATGAGGAGTGCCTGGAGTAAATGAGAATAGAAGTTATCTTGTGGATATTTCTGCTGAGAGGGGGTTTATTCTTTGCAAACACCGTTTTTCAGCACAAGATGATCCACAGATATACATGGATAAGGAATAATGAAAGAGAAGAGCAAAAGGCTTTGACTGACTATGTGGCAGTAGATGTAAGATTGAGAAAGGCCATGGTTGATGCTAGAGCTGTGAGAGGATTTTTTGGAGAGTCTGACCATTTCGCAGATCTTGTGGGGATGAGGGTCAGCTAGAAGTGAAGGTATGGTTTTAGGAAGAATGGAGAGGTAAAAGTGTTGACATGCTAGAGGATGAATCAGAAAAATTGCAGGGAGGAGTATGAAAGGAAGGTAACTGAAAGCATAGGTGGAAGTGCAGTGAATGTAGGGTGCAGTCATGTGTGAATGAGGTGTTTAGAATATCTAGAGAAATACTATTAAAGGTTTTAGAATTGCTAGTTTGATACAAGGCTGTGAGATATAGGAATTAAAAGTGCAGTGCATGGTGCATAGAAGAGATTAGAAATGCTGTGGAGAAGAGAAAGGTTAATTGCTCAATAGGAATGTACTAGTGGAATTTCAGCAAAAGGTGGAGGGAAGAATAAAAATATGTAAGCGGAATGTAAAGAAGCTAGTAGAGGAAAGCAAAGAAATGGTAGATGAAGATTTTGGAAGAAAGTCAAGTTAAAAGTTTTTGGATAATAAGAAACTATACTGGAAGAAGGTGAAAAAGGAAAGAGGTGGATGCAAGAGTGGAAATATTGATGTGAGATGTAAGGAAAGGGAGTTGCTGAATCAAAAGGAGGATGTGAAAAGATGGAAAGAGTATTTTGAAGAATTGATGAATGTGGGAGAAGGAGCAGTAGCAGTCGTTACATGCATAGGTATGGAGGATGGAGGCAGAAGGTAGAGGATTCAAGTGCAAGGGCCTATAGCAAAGAGGGAGGTAAGAAGGGCAATAATGAGGCTGAAGGTAGGAAAGGCACCTAAAGAGGATGGGATTACAGCTTTAATGCTGAAGTATGCAGGAGAAAGTGTGATAGAATGAATGCAACTGACATGTAATTTAGCATGAAAACAGAAGGTTGTGCCTGAGGATTGGGTGAAATTTATTATTGTTCATTTATTCAAAGGAAAAGGTGCAAAAAATGTGTGTAGCAATTCTAGGGGAATAAATCTGTTAAGTATACTAGGAAAAGTGTTTGCAAGAATGTTAATTGACTGAGCAATGGAAGTGACTGAATTCAGAATAAGTGAAGAGCAAAGGGATTTTAGGAAAGGTAGAGGATGTATGGATCTGACTTTTGTGTTAAAGATGACAATGGAAAAGTATTTAATGAAAGTAAAAAGTGGTATGAAGCATTTATGGACCTGGAGAAAGTGTATGACAGAGTCGAGTGAAATGCTTTATGGTATATGTTAAGGATATATGGGGTAGGGGGACAACTGTTAGATGGTGTGAAAGCCTTCTGTAGAGGAGCAAATGCTTCTGTAAGTGGCAAATGCTTCTGTAAGTGTGAATGGAGTTGAGCAAAAGTTTTGGTATACATGTAG
>JAYMFT010389507.1:0-19817 GCA_038088735.1 Panulirus argus | reverse complement strand
CATATATATATATATATATATATATATATATATATATATATATTTTTTTTTTTTTTTTTTTTCTCCATACAAATTCGCCCCTTCTCGCATTAGCGAGGTAGCATCAAGAACAGAGGACTGAGCCCCAGAAGGAAAATCCTCACTTGGTCCCCCTCTCCGTTCCCTCCCTTGGAAAAGTGAAAACCTCTCTTTTTAAACCAGGTATTCCCAATCAATAGTCTTTTAACTCCTGACATCACTCCCGGGGTGGGGTAACACATCACTCGGGCTCAAATATCTACATTACTTTACTGCCCAGGTGGTTATTGGATAAAACCAGGGGTTAGCATACACATGGTAAAGCCTGCTTAGGGCACCGTCTCAGGTGGTAATCCACCTTGAGCCTCTCTCCAATATCGCCTATTGATAGTGAGATAAATACTGACATTAACAAGTTTGCAGACGATTGTAAAACTGAAATGATAATTGACGCAAAGACATAGACATATAAACATCGTTGTGTGAAATAATTAGTAAGTTTGTTAGGTATATATCATCGTCTTGATAACAATGAGGGATTAATCGTGATCCAAAGACTTTAAAATCATGGAAACGATGTATCAATGTCTGGAATAAAGCTAGAAGAGTACTTTGGTTCATAATAAGATGTGTTATCCGTGGATCTGCCAATGTTATTCTACAACTGTCTGTAACTACGGGGAGGCCTCACTTGGATTATGCAAATTATGGTCGCTTAATAATACAATCTATAGAATAAGTATACACTCTAAAAAGTATACCAAGAAGAATCGAAAAATATTTCTTATGGTGATAGTCCTATTATTTACGGTCAGTCTTCATTTTTTTCATACAATGACTGACATGGCACGGGCAAGACATGTCTTAATCAAAGTCTAACTCTGGTGAAATTCTTTACTTTAATTGTTTAAGAAATCCCAAAGCAAAAGAAATGCTCTTTTTGTTGGGCTTCGAAGACTCATAGGTCACACACGACCGGCAAAAATGACGTCTATATATTATGTCAGGCTGTGACGTCATATACCTTATGACGTAAGGATGTAAACAAACTCCTGGGCATACGGGCTTCACAACTCAGTTACGGTCATTTTGATATTGTGTAGATATATCATGACAAATGACACAGTCTGTTTTACTAGATAAATCAAATACCATATTTTCTATTTATTTAAGTTTTCTTATTCAAACGCAGGGCAGTTTTTTCTTTTTTTTTTTACAGTAAAGATTATACCGGAGTGCGGAATCATGGAGAACAGTCGCACAAGTGGAACTTTGCTTGAAATTGATGAAAATATTATAAGAAAGCAATTAGTTTTGGAGGTAAGAATCAAGCAGAAGACTACTGATAAATATAGGCACGCTTGAGTTATCTCACATTTCTATTATATTTGAAATTTAATTTGACGGAAATGTATAATTTTATTTATACATGAATTCCAGTATATTATAGAGTTAAAAAGCAGCTCGACTGTTCGAAAGAGTAATTCATGAAATACATTATGAGTATTCATAACCTGCCCTGATGGAAAAGAATGTAGCCAGATCACCTCTCCTTTTTCAATATCCATGTTCTGCTAGGGATAAGCCACTAGATCACTTATGCATATATGCATCCCTGTCAGATGTACAGTATGTGGAAGCCATTGTAATTCTTTGTGATAGAGGTGCCACAATTCTAACATCAGTTTTGACAAAAATCTCATTAATATACTCCTTACACTGTGGAACTGTTGAACCTGCAGCATGTATTGTGAAGAAGGTTGAAATGATTTTGGTTTGTTGGATTAGTCTTGTTTCATGAAATATTTTTCTCCAGTTTTACAAAAGTACTACAGAAACTCAAGAAAACTTACCTAACCTACCATAATCTTTTATGAAACAAAAAAGTAATGTTCTATGAAGTGATTGCTGCAGGTGGAATGGTTGTGTAATTTGCAATGAATTTGTTGATATAATTTTTGTCTATCTGATAACACAAAATTGATGCATCCTTGTTGTCTGTTAAGCATGCTGTTTTCAAGTCACTCCACTTATTTAGCTGTTATTTTAATTCTGCTTGTGGTGATTATGTACTTTTTTTAGCATTATATGATTTAATTTGTTAAGAATTAAGATTGCATGCTAGTTTTTGAGAAGGCTGAGGATGTTCGTGTGGCTGGCACATATCTTTACAAAGGTAGAATATTGACAAGACCGCCATGAAGATAAGGGAAAGTGTGGGACTAAATCATGTAACAGTAGGTGAAATAGTGCTAGATACCAATTGAATCTACGAAAACCTCACTGGACTTCCTCCACCGACCAAGATTATCAATGTTTGTGTTGAATATGCCAATGTTGTTGTTTGCTGTGTATCACCAAAAGGAGAACTTTGAAATTGCCTGTTGTAGATACCTGTCTTTACAGTACAGTACAAAAATATCACAGAACTCCTCTGTATGCCTGAAAATACTCATAGAGTACCTCATGCACCAGGCAGTGATGTAGCCTGTCCCCACTGCACTCGCAAAGTACAACCCACCAGGTTGAGTTGTATATTATTTTAATCAGAATATTACGTTGTGCTTAATCATAAGAACAGACTGCATTTTTTTAGTATTTTGAAACTGTGTCTCTAGTGTGCTTGAAAAATGATTCTGTTGCTTCACCAGTGTTAAAATCCAGTAGCAATCCTGCGAGGTGATGAGTAATAATCTGAAATGATGCAAGAATTACCTGATGCATGTTTGTGGTTGAAGGGAACATTGCAAAAGTAAGCCTGCACCAGTGAAACATGACTTGCACAAAGAAACCAAAATTTGAGCATGATCATGACTCTGTAACACTAGTATGATGGCACTACCCTTGAACACAGTGATATATTGCATGGGTGCAGTGTCCCGACCTTTGACCAGAATGACAGTGAGCACAGTGGTACCAACTTTGAATGCAATGGTGCATTACATGGGTGTATTGGCATGACTTTTGACCTGAGTGACAGTGTCCAAGGTTTTGGCATGCAGAATTAGATTAGTTTTAATACTTTACTATTGTGAAAAGTCATATATTTTTGCTTATTTTGCATCATCATAATTTCAGAACCAGAATTAGAATAAATATAGATACAGATACAGTACTGTAATCAGAAAGTAGAACCTTAATCATTTAAAACCCTACAATGAACTATAAAAGAATGCTCTTATTGGACTTACATGTATAGCTAAGGAACATTAATAGAACAAAAAACTAAGTGAGCTTTGTCATGTAATACATGCTTGACATCATCTCATTTTTTATGAAAATTTGATAGCTACATTTTCTTTCTTCCCTCACAAATTTGTTTGTTTTTTGATAATTTTACAACATTTCCTTGTTGAAGAAGTTGGTAAGTTAAATATTAGGTTGGTGCATAGAAAATAAATAATGACCCTCCTTTTTATTGCTGCACACAGATTCTGCCTTCCCCAGTCTTTCCATTTTTTAGTCACAGTATTGCACACATTTGAAGAATATACTGAGAACAATAATTGGAGAGAAACGCAATAGACATCAGAGGAGTTGTTGACTGAAGGCTCTTGATCAATAGGAGGAGTGTAGATGTGTAAATGGTAGATAATTTTAGCAAAGAGAATTTATATTGCTTACAAACAACTTTGGATCTAATTGTTTTAGTGTAACTGAACACTGGTTTCAGATATGGAAAGCTTTAGTTTTTAGAATGATTTTATTTTTGATCTCTGCATATTAGTCATTCATTTATTTGTCTCTTACTGTATGTATATTCCTTATTTGTTTGGAGATTTGTTCCATATGGACCCCCTTCTGTATATGAGAATGGTCATAGTGTCATAGACACAGCCCTGTATGTATGTCATTTTTCAGTTGTTTGACTTGTTATAGATATCAAATGATGTTATAGTAATACTTTTTGCTTTGATTATGAGCAAATAAAGTTAGAATAACATTATTGATATTATTACTGTGAAGTTATGTATTCATATGTTGAATTTTTCATGTTCCCACAGGGAGATGCACCACAGGAGCTAGATTCTCTTTTCCCGAAGACATCACCTTATGAGCGAGCTACCTCTGTCAAGCCTAAGCCAGGTAAGTGCAGATATCAAAATTTGGTCTGTTAACTGTTCTGCTACATATTTGAAAATGTAGAATTTGATGCAAGGGAAGACCAGTATGATTATAACTGGAATGTAGTGTTTTTTCTCATAATATTCCCATGTAAAACTATGTGAATGTCCAATTAACCCTAGGTAAGAAATGTTTTATATTTATAGTACTACTATTTTACAGTACAGAGGGCATTTAAATTATGCAATATACCTTAAGATTAAAATGATGTAAATTTAGCAACACCACACAATAAAGTGTCATAACTTTAATCCATCCCATATTGAAATTATGATCCTTGCATATAAACTTTGTTATACAAAAGAGAAAGAAATACTATTCTTATAACACATATTTTTATTATATTAATGAAACCAGGGGATAGGAAACAGGCAAGTAAAACCGTAGAATAATTCATGGGGAGTGGCTGTGGATAGTAGATCAGATCAGTTCATTATATGTGATGTCTATAGGGTGCTTTTGTTCAAGTGAGACTGTTGTTTGTTTGTTCCTGATGCTACCTTACCAAGATGGGAGAGATAGTTAGATATAAAGGAATATATGAGAAATGTCAAAGGTTTATTAAAGATTTTGTTTATTAACTTTTGTTTCACAATTCTTGCTATGTGGTTCCCACAGGATGTTAATACTTCTGGGGACCAACCAAAATAGCATAGGCATGTCAGTGTATAACAGATATTATCTTATTTTATGTCATATCATTGTAAAGTGCTAGAGGAGTTCATTTACATTTCAATGTCACCAGTATTGTTACAGTGTACAAGAGGTGATATATATGTTTTTGTATATTTTTCATTATTGTGTGCCTTTTGAAATTGTGCTTTTTCTTCAGTAAGGATTAAAATTGAGCTTTATAAAGCAGCATTTCAAAATTTAATTGAATGCTGGTAATTTCAGACTTTACTATATATCATATTGTTTCATGAAATTATAAGATGATCATGTATGTGGCATTTGTGAATCTAGAGAAAGCATATGATAGGGTTGACATAGATTCATTGTGGAATGTGTTACGAATATATAATTTGGGAGGAAAGTTACTAGATATAGTGAAGAGAGAGAGAGATGTGTGTGAAAAGGAAAGGATGAGAGTTAGTGTTTCCAAGTAAAGGTGGTTCTGCACCAGTAATTCATAATGTTACCATGACTTTAATCTGATTCAAGTCACCTCTTGGGAGAACTCAGGTACATTTTTTCTATTCACACAGTCATATAAAGTTTTTGCATGGCAATATGCTATCTTCATGCTGTATGGTGATTTTTCTTAGCTTTTACCCTGCCAGCTGTTGCATTTGTGGATGGTGGTGGGAGGAGGTGTGCCATCTGCTTTACCATCCTGCCTCTACCATTGACAGTAGGGATTATGATCTCAGGACACTACTACTGTCCTCAAGGATAACCTCATCATGGACTGTCATGTCTCTTAGTATCTTTCCTCTCTATGTATTCCCATTGCACCGTCTCTAAAACTACATCTGCCAATTCTTCTAACATCACTACTGCCACCCTTGCCACAATTTTTCTGTCTTCTCTGTCATTCCCCTCATTTACCACCACCTCTGTAATCACTTGTGCCACCACCCCTGTCATCCCGTTTCCACCTTTTCTGCCACCACCCCTGCAACCAACACCTTTGCTACACCACTGCCACCAAGTTTGCAACCACTCTACCACCACTTCTGCCATCCCCTTTTTCACCACCACAGACATTACTACCACTTCAGCCATACCCTTTGCCGCCATCCTGACAACCACCTTTTCCACTGTCTCAACCACCCCTTTTGCAGCCATCAATGTCACTACCTCTTCCACCCTCTTCTCATCCACCACCTCTGCCACATCTTTTTCCACTATTTTTGCAACTCATTTTCTTCAGATTCTGCCACCAGCCTTGCAACCATCTGTACCACCATTTCTGCTACCACCCTGGTAACCACCCCTTTGCCACCACCACTACCACCACCTCTGTCACCCCCCTCCATCATCACCCATCAGACCTGGTAGATGAGTGGACCCATTATCTGTGACGTTGATGGAGCCATCCGGGTATGGGAGGTGTTTGTGAAGGCTGTTATCTACAGTCCACTATGATAAGGCTTTCCTTGCACCTTGGTCACCTACCCCCTCTGGTTGCAGTTGCCCAGGGTTACCACTTACCAGAACACTACTGCCTCTTCATGAGAAGGATGAAGCCCCATTGAAAAGCTGTTTTACGTTGTGTTATGTTTAGGATATAGTATTCAACATATGAGTTAATCCCATGAGTTGATTATTATTTTAGAGAGGATTAAGAATCATAGCGTGTTAGGGAAGATGATGTTGCCCACGGCAGACTGGGGGGAGGGACAATAGCTTGGATGCTTCTCACAGAAGGTAAACGTTGAAGAGGTAGGCCTAAATGTCTGAGGGACCTTGTGGAGGAGTGCGTTCATGACTTGGCAGAATGCTGCATGGTGCAGTATTGAAGCTGGTGTAATTAACGGTTTTACATTAAGGGGAGGGAGTTCAGCGCTTGCAGGATCTTTTCTTTTGAACTTTCTCTGTTGAATTATAACCTTTCAAACTTTAAAGTGTCCACATTCGCAAAATCATTACTCTTCCATTCAACCACTATTATTGTGAAATAAAAGTACTTCTTAATATCTTTTCTAACATGTTTCTTGCTCGATTTCAAGTTATGGCCTCTTTTTGTTCTCTCCTTCTTTTGAAGAACTATTCACATTTGGCATCACTGAACTGGTCTAGAAACTTAGAAGCTTATTCTCAAGTCACCCCTTTCTCTTCCTATTCCAGGTTAAAAGATTTTTGTCCTCTAAACTCACTATAACTCACCTCTCTTAATTCTGGCACCAGGTTTATTGACTTCCTATTGACCATTTATGTTCTTTGTGCTTCATTAGGAAGTAACCAAATTTGAGAAGCATATTCTTGTTTTGGCTTAATTTTTTTTATTTTATACTGTACCAGGAGGAAGTTTTACACTTGTGGGGCTCCATCCCATAAACATTTGCTATCATACAACTTAAATTTATATATAGTTTACATTAACCATATCCTCAGTGTGTGTGTGTGTGTGGGGGGGGGCTATCAGAACACGCTTACAATGATAATTTGAGGCATTATGTAATGTCATGGTGAGTGTTGCAGGATGACGCTCAGTCTGTATGACCATTGTTGACACCTGCTTTTAACACCTGGTGCAACACTTAGCTTGTCAGCCAACACTCTAGCCCAACCTGTCAAACCACGTGGTGACACGTGGATGGGCCGCCTGCAAGCAGGGAAATTGACGGTAGGGTAAGCCAAAGGGCTTCTTAGGGACTAACTTAGGAGTGTGTTAGGTTGCTTGGGAACTAACACGGGGAGTTGGTGGCCAGATGAAGGGAGGCTTCATGGTTAGGACACCTAGGGGGCCCACCTAAGACTTGCTGGGGTTTCGTCTGTTCATTGTCAAGTGTTACACCCATGGAATAAGGATCGAGTATCGCAACCTGTGTGTACTGCCTTGTACACTCACAGGGCTCTTGTATGAAATGGTTGACCATTTCCCCTAAGTCTGCTTTTTATTTATTTAGTAATTAAGATATTTTGTTGATAGTGATCATCCACTTGGGAATAACGTAAAAGATTAGGCATACGAGGAGCACTTCATTGGAGCACTTCATTACTCATTTGTCGTTATTTAGGTTAGGTAGAGTTGTAGTTTTTAACTCGTCGTCCGGATGATATAAGCCGAGATATTTAATTAAGCACAGTTTTACAGCTTTAGAACTCTTTCGAACCATACCCTTTATGAGGTAATGGTAAGTTGGGAAGATAGTGCAATCCATCTGTGACGTAATGATGATGTGTCACGGTGAAAAGCCAGGAACGTTCTGGTAGGTTGACGCCAGCTGCCGGCACACCAGAGCTCGTCACGTCTCGCCATGACAACATAAGTTACACGAAATACTTTCATATATCTTGAAAATTCGAATTTAAAGATAAGTGTAATTTATTACGTAAAATGGTAACGTCAGTTGCTTTTGAGCTGGGTCGGGTGGAGCTGTCCTTCCCTCTCTCTCTGAGGGTAGATTCATGCATAGAGTTCTGCGATTTGCCTCAGACTAGGCTGCTTCATGCCTCCCTCCCTTATAATGAGCTCTCAAGGGTTAGGTATATTTCCGCATTTCATCCGAGACCCAATTGACGCGCGGAGTGGATGGGTCCGAACTCTCCCATCGTAGAGTATCTCATAGCGAAATGGTGTATGAATAAATGCGGAATATAGAGGAATGTAAAGACATGAAAGGTGAAGAATTTCATTTCTTGAAAGTGCGGTTATTACAATGTGTAAGACTGGAAGGGTTGTGTTTACACAGTGATGCATATTATTATTATTATTATTATCATCATCATCATCATCATCATCATCATTATTGATTTTTTTAACGTTTACTTACAGTAATGATAATGGAGAATGTATAGAGAAAACGTTATCTGGGAGAGCAAGAATGGGTTTTCCTGGTGTAGTCCCAACAATATTATAAGGATGCGAGGTATGGGCTATAGATAAGGTGCGAGGAGGAGGGTGGATGTGTTGGAAATTAAATGTATGAGGATGATACGTGTTGTGAGGTAGGTGGTTTGACCGAGTAATGAAATGGTAAGAGAGATGTATGGGAATAAAAAGAGTGTGGTTGAGAGAGCTGAAGAGAGGGTGTGCTGAAATGGTTTGGATAAATGGAGAAAATGAGTCTGGAAAGGTTGACATATAGGATATATATGTCAAAAGTAAAGTGAGCAAGGATAAAGGGAGACTAAATTGGAGATAGAAGGGCGGAGTGAAAAAGATTTTGGGCGATCGTGGTCTACACGTGCAGGATGGTGAAAGTCGTGCACGGGATTTAGTGAACTGGATGACTTCTGAGCCATCTACCCAGAGTCGGACTTCACAGTCCCCTACCTTCTGTCACACTTCATGCTAACCTGTAAAGGCTACCATTGCCCCTGCACTTGTAAATGTTCGTTTTTATACTGGTACTCTACTCGTTTTACGTTGGTGAAGAAGCCACGCCTCTCTTCCATAGTAAAGGTAGCTGATTGGTTTATATACAATGTTCGTGTCGCTACCCATTTATTTACACTGTGTTCACAGTTTATAATCAGACCTGTTCTTCTGTATAATAATGTTAAAAATTGGGAACATGAAAATTTATATGATAGTAAGGCATTTAGTAAGGCATTAGCACTTTATATTTGGTACAAAACAAGGAAATAATGAATAGGCGTCATTCGAAAACGATGTTGTCCATGACTTCGACCGGTTGTGGTACATGTTTACGTTTTTAACATCCTCACTAAAGTGCTAATGCTTTAAAATTGTTTATATTTTTATGTTCCCAAGTTTTAACATTATCATACTAAACAAGTCTAATTATAATATATAAACATATTTAGAGTCAATAAATGGATAGCTACACGAATATTGTATATGAAACAATCAGCTACCTTAGATATGGAAGAGGGGCGTGGCTTCTTCGCCAACTTAGCTTGCGGCGAGTCTCCGGCGACTACAGTGGCTGGAGAGTTTATCTGTACCAGTCCTAGTGGCTGGACGGTTTACCTGTTTCTCTCCTAGTGGTTGGAGGGTTTAGTTGCGTACCTGTTCTAGTGGCTGGACGGTTTACCTATATACCTGTCCTCTTGTGGTTCCAGGGTTTATCTGTACACCACGTCTGGTTTTAAGCTACAGCCAACTCTAAATAAGTGAAATATTTCTATGAATTTCATCATCGGATATATAGTAGGGGCTGGTGGCAGGGGTAGAGGCTGGTAATATTATGTAGGGGTGGTGACTAGTTTCAGTGTGTAGGACTGGTGGCAAGGATGATGGCTGGCTTGGTATGACCTTTCTGGTTATCATCCAGATATCCTGAGCTGATGGTTATATTCTGACGATAAGATAAAATGATTGCCGTCCCTGGTACCCCTCGGACCATGACTGGTGATTCCCAGGCCGACGCCATGTGATGTGTCGGTACTTGGCCAGCACCAGTGGCGTTGACCCAAGATGTACAACCGTTCCGCTCTCACTAGAGCACGATGATGGGTTACTGCTGACGGTGTCATTCTTCTTTTGGATTTGTGTTTCTGTTCTCGAATTCATAGTTTTCTTTTATGTTGTGAAATCCCAAAAGTTGAAGGAACAATATTTCCCTTTTATTCTGTCATCACTGGGTCCCTCGGAGTCCTGTCTTGCTACTTACGCAATTTTTCTTTTCCTAAAGATCTCCCCCCAGTGTCTTATCTTGCTCATTCTTATATCGACGATCCCATTAGAATTCTTAAACAAGTTCCTTCCCTTCCTCAATTGCACACTCATTCTTTTTTCTCGCTGTGAATATATTTTCTTGTAATCCTGACCTGTGCAGCCTTTCTGCATGGGGAAGAGTAACTTGGCTAAGTTTGGTTGTGAAAAAAAGAAATTGCGTTTCTTACTCTTTTTCCAGCTGTTGAATTTCAAGAGACTTTAATTCAATCCTAAAGTAACGTTTAGGTGTTAGGTATAATCATGGCATCCGGTCTCTCCAGGAAACCTTATACAGTATGGATGGAGTACTGCTAGCGTATCTGATTTGACTTTGCCTCCACCTTTCTTTTAACCATTGTGAAATTAGAGGCCTTTATGCTTAATAATTCACTTGCTGTCACCTCTCTTCACCTTTTCTCTTTTCCCCTCCCTTGATTTTGCTTCTCTTTGTTTTGCAGATATTATAAGGCCGCTGCTCCGTAATGTTATCTGCCTTAGACCTTAATCTGTGGCGTCCAACTGTTTGCTCCTTCCCACCGTCGTTGTTTGGTGACCATCCATGCGAGGCTGGTTGTTGTGACACCCATCTTTCCTCGCACGGCTAAGCTTTGAGATTTTCTTCATTCGTTCTTCCTAAAACTTTTATCCTTTCAAGAGTCGGATTTACAGGGAACTAAGTAGCTCACATAGATCTTTCTTATATTATTTTTTTTTTATTAACGTTATCTTGCCGTTTCAGCCAGCATGGTTCCGATTAGAGCATATACAGTCCAGCATCATCCAACTTCACCGCAAGAGACATCATCCACCCCAAGCCCAGCATCACTTATCCCCAGCCCAGCATTACCCTCCCCAAGCCAAGCATCACCCACCCAACTCAGTATTTCCCATCCCCTGCCCAGCATCCCCCACCCCAAGCCCATCACCCACCCCCAGCCCAGTGTGAGCAACTCTATGAGCATCCACACCATCCCTGCATCACCCACTTTAAATAACCCGAGCATCTCTCCTCTTCACCCCACCATTGCTCACCCCCACCACTCGTTTTGCCAATACTCAACCTCAGAATTACCTCTACTTTCCCTCAGTATCACCCCCCCTCCCCAATCCAGCATCACCAATCCCCATCCCAACATACCCACTCCCTCCCTTAGCATCACCCATCTCTAGCCCAGCATAACCCGCCCCAGCCCAACATCACACTCCATCTAGCTCAACATCACAGAACCCCACCCCAGTGTCACCAAACCCTACCTCAACAGTATCCAACCCACCCAACCCAAGCATCACCCACTGCACCTCTATCATCACACCCCCAGCTCAGCATCACACACCCCTACCCCAGTATCACCCACATCCACCCCATTATCCATCCTAACCTACAGTATCACCCACCCCCACCCTATCATCACTCATCCTAACCCCCATCATCATCCATCCCAACCCACAGTATCACCCAACCCTACCTTATCATAACTCATGCCAAAACCCAGCATCACCCAACCCCACCCAGTGATCCATCCCAACCACCAACTTAAAATACACCCATCCCTATCATCAGCCATTCTTCCCCACCATCACCCACCCACACCCTCAAGATTGCCCATGCCATCCATTACCCAACCCTCAGCCCCAGTATCACCTACCCCTACCCCAAGCATCACTCATCACAGCATCATCAACACCACCCCAGAATCATACACACCTGCATCACCCACCCAAGCATGCCCCACCCCTAGCATCACCCAACCCCAGTATCATCCACTCCTCTCCAGCTTCACCCATTTCCACCTCCAGCATCACCTACCTCTATCCCAGCATCACCCTGCTTCACTCTAGCATCTTCTCCCCACCTCAGGTCACCCTCTCCCATTCTTAGCATTACCCACCCCAGATAACCCACCCCCTGCCAGGGATCATACATCTGACTGGCTTTATAGGTCTAATAGCATTTTGCAAGGCTTTCTATAGATCCATACTTTTTGTCATACACATCTCTGACCTAGGAGCCAAATTTACCAGTAGAATATCAAAGTTAGGTGACAGCACAAAATTGGGAAAAATAGCAAATTCAGAGAGATTGCCTGAAGATTCAAAGGTAATTACATAAACTGGCAAAGTGGACAGAGCCATGGCAGATGGATCTCCATATATGGAAATTTTTGTGCCAGGAATATAAAGTATGAGTACAAAATGATTGGTAAAACTTAACAAGAAGTTAGAGAAAAAAAAAGATCTTGTAGTGATTATCCGCATTGACCTCAACTCTGGCAAACAGTTCCTAGCTGCATACAATAAAGCCAATAGGATGTTAGGTTTCATAGCTCAAAATGTAAACTGCATAACAAAGGATGTGATACTCACTCCTGACAGTGCCCCAGTAAGACCTCATTTAGATTACGTCATTCAGTCTTGGTCTCCAAACCCCTTGAAAAATGAAAAGAAACAGATGATTTTAAAGAAGAGCAACCTTAGTAATCCCTTCACTCAGAAAGGAGCTTATGAGAAAGACTCAAAGACCTGAAATTATTTTCTCTAGAAAAGTACAGACTCCAAGGTGACCTGATAGAAGTATTCAAAATAACATACTAATTAAGTTTGATAACATATACAAAATTTCATTACCTTATACAAATACTAAGTGACTAGAAATAATGGTGCAGGTTGCCAATAAAAAATCTGGCAACCTTGGGACCTCATGCTGCCTGATTTTCGATTTTTCCTGAAATTTGATTGAATACCTCCTGATTCTATATATGTTGTATATATTGTAGCAGAAAATGACTACAGTACTTTAAAGAAGAAAATTAAACACTAAATGAAAATCAAATGAACTTTTAATGTTGAACAACAAAATAAAATGGTTTGGGTGCAGTAAAATGATACAGTACTCTATTGGTAACATGCTGGACTCACAGCACAGTTCTGAAGAATTTTCAATTAGTACTGTACACAGTAGAAAAAGTTAAATACAGGTAGCAGGTGGGTTGTCAGGGTCATCATCTTCATCACTAACTGGAACAACAGCATCCATCAAAGCTTTGAAACCTGGGAATTTTTAAACTGTGCTCACCATGCAGGTACAGACCACACAAAGATTCCTGCCAGAAAACTGATGGAACCAGAATAACAATTGCCGGATTTTTGATTGGCAACCTGTATGAAAATAAAAGTTAGATTTTTTAGCAATATGGGCAAAAGTTTTTTCACATATAGAGTAGTGGAGTATTGAAACAAACAAACTACCTCATGAAATAGTCAGTGCAAAAATTATAAATATCTTCAAATTGAGGCTTGACAAATACTTCATGGAAATCTCTTTATCAGTAATGAAATCATGTTTTCAAATATTTCCTCCTTCTTTTAGGATCCAGCTAAGGAGATGTCATCACACTGATAAGGAACTTTTTCTTGTCCACTTTTTCCAATAAGATATCCAAACCAGTATCTTACCACATTACTTTATGGTATGTTTCACATCTTTTTCTTGCTGGCAGTTGATGTTGAGGGAGAGGTGGGTGGGGAGGTTGCTTTTGATTTTCTATCCTGTTTCTATTATATTTAGCTCTTTTTTTTCTCTCTCTTTAACAGATAACCTCATTATGGACCATCGGGTCTCTTGTTATCTGTCCTTCCTCAAGTACTCCACATGTATGCCTCAACCCTAACATCTCCCACTCCAGCCCCAACATCTGCAGTACCCAGTCCATTATGGTGAGGGGTGACCTGATCACAGCCTATAAGTTTTTAAAGCAGATTGATGACATAGACAGTGAACAGTTCTTTGAAATATGTAAGGGGAAAGCAATCAGAGGGTCGTGACATGAAATTAAGCAAGAAACTTGTTAAAAGATATAGAAAAGTGCAAAGAAATCTCTTATGACAGACAAAATATTTTCTTGAGGAATGTCTGTAAAGTGAAAAAAATCATTAATAGGAGTAATTATAGCATGGTGCCTGTAGAGATGTATTCCTGACATTGTCAGTTCTTACGTTAGTGAGTGCTATAGAATGGCTTCCCTCAGTAACATTATGGTTCTTCAGATACTATTTTGGTGTTTTGTATAAAACAAAGGCATTGACAACATAAATTTCCTGTGAGGTTAAATTTAATCAATATTCACAAGCTCATCAGAGCTTGCATTGTTGATCAGGGCTGCCACACTCCAACAATGCATCTGCACCATCCTAGTCTGCTCTCCATTGTCTCTAACGGCTTATTCTTTGTGTGGAAAAAACTCATTTAACCTTAAGATGTGTTGGATAGACTTTTTTTTTTAGAGGAAACTAATCCAAGTGAGTGACGAACATGTACCTGATGCTCATCTGCTTCAACCCTGCGTATCACTTGCCTCTGTATATAATCACTTTCCTTGGATGCTTTACTATACTTGGACTTGCAGGCCATTTTCCACACTAGTTAGTTTTGAAATATTTTCTAGATACACATAGGAGATAGCTAAAAACAGTGACCAAGACTGAACTGATATGAATTATTGTGGGCTGAACACAACTAGCTTAGAGAATGTAAAGAAAAATGGTGGTGGCTATATTCACCGTTTCTTCTTCCTCCTTGTTTTGTGGATTTTTTAGAATTTTTTTTATTTAATAATTTATATATACAGTATTTATTAAATGAATATTTTTTCATGTCCACTAAATGAAAATCAGCTATATGAAGTGATGTTAAGAGGTGTCTCTGTACTTTTATAGTAAAAGGGTGGAGGATGAATGGAAATGAAATGACATGAGGACATGGTTAATGCAGACTGCATACTTAATTTAAGAAGCTGTATGATGTTAAAAAGAATGTTCGAGAGATGTGACCCCACAAGTGTAAAGCTCCCTCCCCATACAGCACAATAAGTATTTATAAAAAGGTACTTATCAGTATCTAGCACAGAAAATTAGTGTGAAGGAAAAGGGTGTCATATGTGGGGAGATTATTCATTTTGAAGGGTTTTCTTTTTCAAAAAATTCTTGTTCTTTGCCTCTCCTCTTTTGCCAGAGTTCTCCATTCCCCTAGTAGTACATTTTAAAGAGAAGATTAGGCACAGTTTCTCCATAATTTCTCCCACATGAGCAAAGCCTAAAGGAGGACAGTAGGAATGCTGCCCATGCTCGTTTCCTATTATGGTATGTAATTCCACTAAAATCATTCTCTGGAACACTTATTTTTTTCAAATTTCTCATGCACTTCTTCTTTACTATCCTTACCAACTAATAGATATGATAAGCATTCCTCTGAATCACTTTGTTCATCCAACAATCTGTATTTTCTCTGTGGTCAATGTGTACACACAATTTTTTCCTGACCCTTCCCGGTGCAGTAAGAGATCTTTGTAGGCTACTAACTATATAAATAGATAGCATGGTACTTAAACAGATGCTAGAAATGTTAAATTGTTGTCACACATAAAGCCATCATTCATGAGATCATCAGATGATACAGTAGCAATTTAAAGATTACTTGATGTTGCCATGATCATCATTTTTATTGTAATTATAGTATTACTGTTGTAATGGTATTCTTTGTCATAGTAATGATAATGTTAACAATTACTGTGTGTGGATGATGGTGATGATGCTTATGCAGCCATATAGGATATCTTAACGACTTGTATTGCATGAGTGCAAAGCCAAGAGACCCTTACTCCATGTAATAGTTAAAGATCAATTAGTGCATAGAGTATATATAGAGTTGAATATGTATAAAACATGACATATATGGTTATTGCTCTTAGAGCAGAACATATGTCAAACGTACATGGCTATTACTTACATGTATTTCATATTTTTGTGGATTCTAATTGCAGGTATGTGTGTGAAGACCCGAGATGACCAGAAGAAGAAGGTTTTTATTAATGTTTGCACTTCGGATGCTATCCCTGCCCCAGAGGACATCTCTGACCAAGAACTGATCACCATCTTGGAATCAGATGCACCATCAGACTTTCGTGTACCCATGTCTATTGGCCAGCCCCACCAGGAGAAAGACAAGTGTAAGATGGTGATATGGTGTTACTGGAGGAAATTTCATTTGGTAGAGTTAGACATAAACATGTCTACATCCTTCACTTTTTACTGCTTCATTCTCTGCATTATGTCTAATAATGTTATACTTTTTTTTCAACTGTTGTCCCTCTACATCTAAAATAGAATGTTCAGATTGCTGATTGATGGTTCTTGTCCTCATTCAGATTTCCAGTTGATTTATGGCTCCTTCTCTTATCCACAGATGTAACTAAGAACATAAAAATAGTGCTGGGAAAAAATATGTTGCATCACTGTCACTTATATATCATATCCTCAAAGAGAGTGTAACTGCATCATCAGGGTAATAAACCAGATTTGTGCTTGGACCATTTTAGTCAAGTTTATGTTAAATAGAGCAGTTTCTTCCATACCATATTTTACATATTTGATGAAAATAAGGTTACTGTTTACCTTTATTTATATAAATGATGCTTTGTATTTGTAAATGAAATATAGACATGTAAATAATGTGTGTAACAAATAGAAATACATATGTTGTACAAAAATCATGTATGGGATGTGTGAAATCTTGGATGGAAAAAACTATAAAGTATGCAATATGTTTAGGCATATGTAGAATAAGATTACACCTTAGAATTACTTATTTTCATTGTATACTAAAATAAGAAACAGTCATGCCACCTGCCAGAGCCCTCTCCCATCAGTTCAACCCTCCCACACCAATATAGAGGAAAATACATAAATCCCCATTCTAATGGATTTCACTGTAGTGGAATTTGGCTTCCAGCAGATCCATGAGACTCCTCTGGCCTAAGATTGGGATCAACCGAAAGTTCTGTAAAAGTCGGTTGCATCATGAAATTGGCCCTTTAAGTGTAGGACCCATTAGGCTGAGTTTGGGATATAGCATAATCGTCAGTTAGTTCGTGACCTTGGTCTTGGAAGCTGGGCATCAGGAAAACATGACAGGCTGTTGCACATCACGTTGGTGCAGTTTTACTGCATTTTACTAACATGTTCTCTTTGCACATATACTCTTACTCTCTTACAATAATTTAATGATGCTGTGTTATCTTTGTGCCCCTACACCTACAATGATAATTTAAGTAGAAATTTCAAGATAAAACAAGACATAGTTAAGCCACTGCCCTCTAGCTTGCTTGATCAACATATAAACAAACAAAGTGCTTGTGATCCTATGCAACTGCAGTTTTTTTTTATTGCACAGAGGCCTGTGTTTTCGTTGTAAATCATGGCAAATGAGATTACTGTCAGTAATGCATGTGCTAGGAAATCCTGAAAACACTTCAGCATTGCTGAAGGTGACCCTAGAGCTATTTCCTGCGAATTCAGAATAGCCTTTTGCTTCCCCTAAAAACCTCCAGTCGTGAAAGAATTTTGTAGCTTTCCATTATACTTGTTGATATATAATTTATTAACAAAACTTTGGAAATATTAGGGATGATAATGGAATTTGGCTTCTAACAGACCAACTTTCTCCCCATTTAGTGTTATAATAGTTGTGTACTCTATACTACTTTTTTGGATATTTTCCTCAATATCATATGATATCAGAATTTCTGTAAGGGAAAAAAGAATTCTGGATTCTTTCTTTACTCGTTTTTGCATATGGTGAGCATCATTTCTTACAAAAACTACAGGTCAAGGATTAAAAGAATGCAGAAAAATCAGGAAACTGTATGTGAGAGGGACTTGGGAGTAAACATCTCTCCTAACCTATGTTTAGAGTCCCATCTTAGGAGAATGGTAAAGGAGGCAAAGTGTATACTGACATATGTTAGAATTACATATGCATTTATTAATGAAGAAATATTCAGCAAGCTGTTCACATGTTACATTAGGCCAAAAGAAGAATAAGCTTCTCAGGTGTGGTCACTACACTTAAAGAAGAACAGTGAACTAGCAGAGGCCCCAAAGGAGGGCAGCAAAGATGGTACTGGTATGTAAGCTGTGATTAACTTTTTGCTACCTTTATATGGCTCACATATCCAATATAACCCCTATAGGATGAGACTTAATGACACCACTATGACATAGTATCCACATGCTGTTTGTTTTGTTGTATTGGTATTGGATTGTACACATGATTTCCTTTTGGTTAAAGATATTGGTACTGGTATTGAATTTTACTCATGATTTTCTTTTGGTTAAAGATGCTTAAATACTCTGTTGATATTTGATAGGTTTTTATTGTTGTAGTGAGCTTTATAGGATCTGTGTAGATGCCTGAATTGTGTTCGCTTTGCAGCTGGTGAGATGTGTGTAGCATATGATGTCATCATTAACCCTGAGTTTTTCTCCAAGATGTCTGACAACCCACTATTCCATAATTTCTTCATGATTGCTACTCTGGAAGGCATAGAGGAAAAATATTCACTTTCATTAGACAAAAGTGGTAAGTAAGATTTACAGTGTACTGCCCATTGCATTTGTAGCATTCTACTGTAATGGTGTTTCATGATGTTCTGAGATTCCTTCCGTGTTTTCCATTCATATATAATATGTATGTATGTTCCTTATACACCCTGCCCTCTCTTTACATGGAGAATACATTCAAAGAGAATGATGCCTAAGTGAGTTCATTTACAATGAACTTGCTTGTTTGTGTAGACAATATGGGGTAGTGAAACAAAATATCAAAGGGAAAATGGATCAAGTGATTTCTAAGTGACAGAAAGTTCGATGTAATTGCAAATGGAAACATATCTGACAAAGAAGATATGCTTTCAGATGTCCTGACAATCAGGTACAATAGAAAAAAGTCTCATGAGGAATGTCATAAGAATGGTTCAGAAGTGATTTATGAGTTAGGGGTTGGATTGGTGCAGTAAGTGTGGATCTTCTTTAAGTTGCACTAGAGTGTGTTGCTGTGGGTCAGTTTGGTCAGGAAGAAGTGCCAGTTTGTTGTTTCCCATTAAGTAATTAGGTTAGTTATGGTGTTCTTTAGCTTTTATTCTATAATTTCTGTTGGTGGTGAGTGTTTTTGTTTAGCTGGTTTCTTTATGAGGTCTGTAACTTTTGGGGAGAAATTTGGATTGTATTTTTTTTTTCTTTTTTTTTAAGCATTACTGGACTCCACTTGCATGTTGTTTGCTGCTTTTAAAGAAATCACCATCAGCAAGGTTTTATCATTGTCTTTGGACAAAAATGAATACATTCTTGTTAAGAAACCTTTCACTCCTAAGAAGTCCTCATTTCTCTCATACTAGATGTAGCACAGCCTTGAAACACCAGCAGCCTGATGAAAGGAGTGCTGGGATTATGCAGTTAAGGATTATATATATATATGAAGGGGGCAGGGGGGGAAGTGATAACAGGGAGTGATGGAGTGAGGAGGAGATGGAGTGAGTATTTTGAAGGATTG
>JAYMFT010389496.1:0-19818 GCA_038088735.1 Panulirus argus | reverse complement strand
TGTGTGTGTGTGTGTGTGCAAACATAAGAAGGACAGACATGATTCTATACAAAGTTAAAGAGACGGGACAACACGAGTGTAAAACTCTATCCCCATAACAGACAAATAGAAATCACACACGCACACACACACACACACACACACACACACACACACACACACACACACGCACACACACACTTTCTTTGCTGGATGACGATACATTTGAAAAAAAAAAAGAATAATCAAGCACTTGGAAGAACAGAGAATGAACGAAACTAGTTTAATTCTTATGTCTTCATGAAATATTGTGATTCTGATTAGCGTTTAAGAATGTCAGCATCTCTAGAGATACATATATACATCCTAGGCAAGCAAAAGCCGTGTGTAAATCACCATTTTTTTATTTTTATTTTATCATCCGTTGTAAATCAGTGCAGGCTACTCGGCGGTCGCTCACACAACCACTGTCTATCAGGAACCTGTTCCACTGATGAATATCCAAGTGACTTATTCACGCTAAAAAGACCGGCATTTGTCCCCGAGTGATACATTAAATCATGTGTTAAATTTGGTGTTTGGCAGCTGGCTAGCGCCTCGATCAATACACAACATGGGAAAGAACTCCAATCATTGATCACTGACGCTTTGGGAGTAATATTTGCCACATTTGTCCGGCATGTATCACATTCACGTAAAGTTCATATCGCCTTTAATTCTGTTATATTCTTTTCTGCCGTATCGGTATATAAACACGTATTACATAGGGTTAGAAAGGAATTCAAACAACAATAAACTGCTGGGTCTTTTCGAGGCTTTTTATGATAGTGGAAGACATCAGAAACTCACAGTTTAGTGTGGTAAAAGTTAAATGGCATACAGAGTGTTCAGAGCGAATAACCTGCAGTTTGTCATTGTGGCTAAGGAGGCGTGAATAATGTAAGTCGCGGACTTCAGGTGAAATATTTGTGAAGTCTATTCTTAAACGTATCTATAGTACTGCTTGCAACCTCTGTAACTGGTAAATCATTTCCTATATTAACAATCCTGTTGAAGAAAATTTTACCTCGCCTTATTTGAGACAAAACGTTTGCTCACGAGTTCATATCCATTGCTGAAATCAGATGAATCAAGTCTTGAAGTAGCTTGTTAGATCAAGATTATCTAAGGTTCTGATAATTTTAACATTGTAACAGGTATTAAAATTCTTACAACGGTTCAGAGCTTCTCTCTCTCTCTCTCTCTCTCTCTCTCTCTCTCTCTCTCTCTCTCTCTCTCTCTCACACACACATTTCATGTCGAAGGCTCCACCAATGGACTAAAAGTCCAAATCGAATCCAGACCTTAAATGAAACATGGAGAAGGGAGAGAGAGAGAGAGAGAGAGAGAGAGAGAGAGAGATGTAAAGTAATCTAATAATTTTTGAGGAAGTGGAAACCCTGCCAATTTTTTTAAAAAATTGCAGGGATCATCTGTTAGGAGAGACATGGGAAGGAAAATGAATTCCAATACACTGCAAAAAGATCCCTGACTTACTGATAAATAACTTAAGTTAGATCGCCAATAGAGAGTCAGGAAGAAAATAATCGCTGCGTCGTGAATAGAAAACGAATAACTACAAGAGAAAATGATGAATCGTAGAAAACAGAAAGTATTACGAAGAAACCGATATCATAATCGGACAAGGTCATGGGATCAGATACAACAGAAAGGTACAGATAAATTTGCAGGAAAGTGTGGATAGGGAAATAAAGCCAGGTAACGTCATTAATAAAAATAAAGGATGGATAGACTAGATGACGAGGAGAGAGACAAAATAACACTTCAGTCTACCATTGGAACCTCCATGTGTACTGAGGCGAGCGCACCATCGCACACACATACACACGGACACATGAGTGCTTACGCTACACGCACTCACACTTACACACCACACGTTGACACAATTACAAAGTCACACATAAACACGTAGCCATACTATGAAGGACTCTTCAAACAAACGTAAAAACATGCATCCACGCATAACTTTAATAGACACAAATACAAACGTATACATTCGTATGCGCACACATACTAGTATAAGCTAAAACACGCATAGACACATGTACAGGAAAGCGCATACGTCACACAAACATACATATACACGAACACACATACACACACCCACATCCAAACATCGACACACACACACACACACACACACACACACACACACATGCACGCACGCACGGGCGTCCGCGCTGACCATGATTTACGGATGGGTCCACCCGTATTCGAATCCTGGGCGTGTCAGTCGGCCCACAGCCAACCCAACTGTTCATCCTCCCTTCGCGGCTGGTCGATAACCTGGCTTAGGATGGGGTGTGTTTATATGTACACACAGATCAGAGTGGAGACACGGCACTTATATACAAGGTTGAAAAGACTGTGCAACACGTTTTTAAGACTCTCTCCCCGTAACATACAAACAGTAATCACACGTACACATTCACACGTCCAGACATACACAGACGCAACGTTACCACACAGAAAGTGACGAAAATGACCGTTTGAGGAAAATGTATCAAAAATGTATTGACTGTATACATACCGGGCCCCTGGTGGCCTTCACAGAGTGCTGAGGGGCTGGCTCGGCCGGCCGGCCGGCCTCGCCGAGCAATTATTTCTGCCAAATTACCACCTGGGGCCAATTAGCCGTGATGATAAGTTAGGTCAAGGGTACGAAGGATAATTACTCCCAACAGAAAATCGATCACCAACACTTCAGACGGGAGAAAAAGAGGAGAAAAACAGGAAAAGAAAGTCGATTTCGGGTCTGTTTTTAATGTCCTGTGGGCAGCGGACAACGTCAGATTTGATTCAGTTTCCGTGTGCTCGCTGGCGCGGTGTTCAGTCGTCGGTATGCAACAGGTGCGTGTGCCGGGGAGTGCACAACTTGTGACCGGATCCTATATGCGAGTGCCGAGCTCCTCGAACCAATAGCAAAGTCCGGTTCGTTAGCGATGCCAGAAGTTGGCGAACCACCCCGACGAAATGCGAGAACCCTCTCGTCGCAAACCATCATCGCCTGTTTGTTAGCTCGAGGTCTTGGGTGAATCTATTCGAATGAATCTTAATTCCCGCCGGTGCGGGTCAGATTAATGCACATTTATATACATTCAAATGATGATTCATTCGGACGAATCCGGGTTTAGATCTAATATTCAATGATAACAAAATCCATTTAATTGCTTTTGGCGAAGCTGTTCCGTAGATTTAGGGGGGGAGAGTTTAGCGTCTCGTATTATGTTTTGTTCGACATAATGAAGAGCAGCAAGTTTGGTCGTTGGGTGAGGTTCAGAGTGGTGCTCGAGAGTGCTCGAAACATTCCACGGGACTGAGAACAAAGAGCAGGTGATTAGGTAAATGTTTGTTTGAGAGAAAGAGCTAAAGATCTGGTTCGCTGGGACAGTGACCAACGAGTGGCACGGTTCACTGTGACAGTGACCTGAGGAGTGACACGGTTCACTGCATCAATAACCTGAGGAGTGATAAGGTTTACTGTAACAGTGATAAGGAGTGACACGGTACTCTGTGACAGTGACCTGGGGAGTGACACGGTTCACCATGAGAGTGACCTGGGGTATGACACAGTTTACCACGACAGTGACCTGGGGAATGACACGGTTCATTGTAACAGTGAACCTGAGAAAGAATAACCTACTTTTACGTTAACTTTAAATCCATTTCCACTGAAATAAATTTTTTCTGTATAGATTAATATTTCTTTTTTTATATCAAATTAGGTTCATATGCATAGAAAATTAGAAAATTATAGCACTTTGATTTTAGTTGTGTTATCTTCCCACTTAGAGAATGTGACTCGGTGTAACGCGGGATCTCCAAGAGAGTTAGATAATACGGTGATACCAAGTATGTACATTGTGTTGAGTGGTGAAGGCTATAGAGCCAATAAAGGAGATGGGTAAAAGGTGAGAGGCACTGGGAAAATAGATAGAGAGCAATAGAGTTTTTAAGGCATTAAACATAACCATGTTGCAACAGCACCATTGGAAGAATATACTGAAATCCGACTTTATAGAGGCAATTGTAACGAGACGAGACATAGATTGGGTAAGAATGGATGGAGCAGATTTGAAAGAAGTGGAGGAATGTATTACTGAGTCGTCAGCGTATGAGTAGCAATTGGCTATCCGTTGGAAATACACATTCGTTGACAAAAAGGGGGAAGAGTGAAGGAGACAGGAGAGAGTCCTGAGGAACACTGCTGATCATAAGAGAAGAAGTGATGGCTGATCCTTCAATACTTAACGGAGGTGGGCCGGCCGGAGGGGAAGCTAGACACAGTACAATATAAGGGAGTAACAGTCGTAGGACAGGAATTTGGTAATCACGCCTCGATGTCGAGACGCTTCGTCAGAAGCTTTCGGTATACCAAGGACTATAACATAGTATTTCCGAAAGTCTCTCTGGGAGGAGAGCTAGATATCAGTGAAATAGATAGGACATCACTGGTGAGGGGTCTGTTGGAGTACCCACTTACCAAAGTGATATCACATGGAAATATTGCAGTAATCTTAACAACACAAGGGACAGAACACTTGTTCAGGACTGACGTGTACAGACGATACGGTGAAGCCCTCTCGAAGGTACCTTACCATAGCTAGAACTGTCGCTTGACGCTCGCATGAATATATATTTTCATAAGGATTTAAGTTTTAGAAACTGTCCAGGCTTCGTCTCGTGCCTGTGTGGTACATCTGCATCATCCATCACGCGCCTGACGCCGGCTGCACCTAGGGATCAGCTTGTCTGATTGAGAAAGGTCACCTCGCTACGAAATGCCGTTCCTTATGTATACGTTGCACTAGTTTCGCTTCGTGAGATTTCCGTTCCTTAGAACTTGTGTTTATATATATATATATATATATATATATATATATATATATATATATATATATATATATTTATAGTTTGATCTATGGCCAATACTCCGTCTACTGTTACCGGTAGGATAACCCCAAACAGAAAGTATTCCAAGTGTCTCTGTTATCGAGGATGACAGCTTTGTCGTGAATCCTCCTCCTTCTCCATCCGTCCTTCCCTCTTCCTGTCACTTTACTTCCTTTTAAAGATCGTGTCTGCAAAAGCCTTCCGGAGACCTGATTTTTTTATTTCTACCTTCGTTTTCTCTCACTACATTTCCTTCACCCTAGATGGCCCTCGATCGGGGCATGTGTCGTGCCCGTGCCAAGTCGAACACTGAAATATGAAAGATTTCTTCGTACTCACCCAATCTGTTGTCCTTCTGACCCACGTACGTCCTAACGTTCCTCCCAGATTCCTTTCTGCTTCCTTATTCGCTTCATTTCTGTCGTACACGTCCGTCCTTTTTCATATTTAATATTCGCATATCATCGCGAAACTAGTATCTTTCTTTTCCAAAGACCTCTCTCTCTCTCTCTCTCTCTCTCTCTCTCTCTCTCTCTCTCTCTCCTCACCATCTTTCTTACACCCTCAGTTATTACTCCAGCCACTCTCCTTGCTCCAAGGTTAAATTTCAAGTAATCCCTTTCCACGCCCTAGCACCTTCTCTTGTCTTTTACCTTTATACAAGTCCATGTTCCACGGTCAGAAATCACAGGAGGCTGAACTTAATCTTTCTAAAAGAATTCGCCAATGCTACAGTTTCATATTTTTACCCTTCAGATTTTTTCCCGCGAGCTCCGGCCTCTTCTTTTGCTTACCTTTTCATATTCTACCCAAATGTCATCGTTTCCAATCACTATAATTTATTTCCTCATATGCCCACGTTTCCCTCTTGAGCGAGGTAGCCTACGTCAGGAGGAGACGACTTTGCCCTAGAGGGATGATATTCAATTAGTTCCTTTTTCGGTTTCTACGTTTTGGAAGTTAAGACAGAAAGGGAGGATTTCCAGTCTCCCGTTCTCGCCCCTCTCGCTTGCTTTCTACAGTACATATGAGATTACGTGGGGAGTGTTCTTTCTCTCCAGAAGTTGAACTGACTATAAATCTGAAGTCTTGACCCTCTCCAGCGTCTCATCGAGTGCTCACATTTCGCCACTCACTCGGCCTTCCTTTCCAAACACTAGTACTGCACTTTGGTTTTCCTAAGCATTCACTTAAGAACTTCCTTTTTCTCAAGCACTTATTTCAGTTTCCCTTAAAAAATCACATATAATTCTCCCATCTGGTTCATTAACAGAGACTCCACCACAAGGATTATTATTCTCTTGACATACTGCCCTTGATACACAAGTCGTTATACCTCCTTTGATTATGCCATAACCTCATCTCCAGCTTCTTGGAACAATCCAGAGGACATACGAATCTTGCTTCACCGCAGCATTAGTGTTGGGTAACCCTGTCTCATCTCTTCTTACGCTGCCGTAGGCACTGCTCTGGGAACATTCTTTACTGCCTCTGACAGTTCACTCTGTCTAGTGTCCTCTACATCAGTTTTGATATTTTGCTCCAAATACCTGCACCGCATGTTCTCCATAACATCCTTAGACACAACAGGTATTCTCCCGTTTTTATGATATTCTCTCAAATAACATTTTCAAGGAAAACAAATGACATACATGGATGTATCTCTCAGCACGTCCGGTTTGTTCCTCTCTCACTTCCCCACAATGTGACCTTTTCATTCTCTCATTATCACTCTACCGTATACACTGATTCCTTCACCTCATGAACTAAGACTTTTTGTTTTTATTTTCTCATCTGATACTTCATCTTTTGTACGGAGGTACAGTCAGTGAAGCCATCCAGTCCTTTGGCACAGTAATCTGTAGTCTGTAGTGTCAGCTACCACGTAGATATTAGATATCACTTATCTCCGTAGCTTACCTAACTCACTTTATCTCAATCTTTCTAATTTCTCGTCTATCATTGTTCTTATTACTTCTTTTCTCTTATTAGCACTCAAACATTTCACACCCAGTTCCCAGTCTCCCTCGCTTTTGACTCAGTAGAGGTGAATTATTTATTTTTACACCTCTCATATTAAGACTTAAAGAAATTTCATCAAGTCCTGTACACATATGTAAACCACCTTAGTAGTCTACCCTCATATGCTCTCTACACGATTCATTTCTTCTCACGCAAAATCCTGCAGATAAGTGCTTAACTGGTGATTAATGTATAAGCTTCTTTCCGTATCTATATCTACTCATTTTACTGTTTTTAAACCCCTTCTCACTTACTTTCCAACTCAAAATTAACCTCCTCAGTTTCTTATTATTTTGTACCTATATGTCCCACTTTACTCATCATTTTTTTCGCCAGTTATTCCCCAAAGTCTTCCTTCTTCAAATCATCGTATCTCTCCCCTCGGTTTTAGTCTACAAACCTTCGCTGCCCCGTCGGCATCTCATCCCTAAACTTGTCTTGCCTTTCATACGATTCCCATTCAGAGAGAAATATTGGACTTGTCACCCACACAGCATACGTACTCATGTCATAACCTCTCCTTCTCATTAACACCTCGCGCATTGTCCTCCCTCCTCATCCACCATCCCAGAGGTGGTCCTCCGGAATTTAGGCACCCCATCTCCATCCTTAAGCATCCATCTGTTTTAATCCAACTGTCCAGGATGATGCAGAAGTCCCTTGTGTTTGCCATCAGTACTGTGCCACGACTCTGCATGTATTAATCCACGCTCGATTTATGTCTTAGTGATGCAGACATTACATCCTGACTCGTCCATAACACTCTCTCTCTCTCTCTCTCTCTCTCTCTCTCTCTCTCTCTCTCTCTCTCTCTCTCCCTCATTTATCATACTTGCCCATGACACTATTCTCTCGTACTCTCCTTTTCACTGATTTCCACAGCTTGTGTTCTTTATTCGTACTTGTACGCCGTTTCCCACGTCAACGAGGTATCGCCAGGAACAGACGAAGAAAGTAGAGTCATTTCCCTCACCGCTGGATGTATTCATGGCAGATACACTTGCCTTTTTTTTTTAAGGATGTTTGATACAGCAGACCTCCAGAGACCATCAAGATGATATCGCACGCGGAATGATTGTCGTCATAAACGTCTATGAACTTACTAAGCTGCCGTAGGACGCTCCACTTGCATATAAGCACAAAGGGCAACACCACGCGGGCAGTTCAATGCACGGTCTTCTATGTGCACAACTCCTGCCCTCCGGTGACGGTGAGAGGCGGTGATTGCCGTTTAGAACCTGGTTTAACGACTTGCCTCAGCTTCATGGAGAAAGCAGAGGCAAGAGAGAGACAAAGGGTTTTGCAAATATTAGGTCTGTTGATGTTTTGTGATTCCCGTTACAGATATTGGAGGTTGGTTTCTCACGTCTCCGACAATGAAACCTTGAGACGAAACAAAATATGTGTGAGATTTCATTATGGTTATTTACGAAATCGCTGATACAGATGGTTGAATAAGAAAGCACACACATACACACACACACACACACACACACACACACACACACACACCTCGTATTACGTTTAGAGATCAACGAGAGTTGGGTGCTATGTTTCTGTGGAGGAAAGCATGGATATTGACGACTGAGGAATGCTGTTGTGTTGAAGGCGTGTGAGCCTCTCGTGCCAGCCAAGGAAGAAAGAAACTGAAGGTAGAACAGTGGCAATGGGTCGTAAAAGGAAAAAGGCGAAAGGTTGGTTCACGTACGAGGTAGTCTGGGGAAAGTTGCTGCTGGAGAAGACAACATAATTCAGAGCCAACAAATTCCTCCTACATGTTATACGTGCTACCAGATAAGTCTTATTACAAAGATTTCAAAGAGGTAAATTTAAAACCAGACTATACAGTCAAGTGTGAGACAAGAAGTGAGCATAGAAAATATATTAGAAAAGTAGTTATTGTATATGTAGATTGGACAGAAAGGAATTTTGGCTTGGGAGGCCAGTGAGGGCATGCATATCATGTTTTCGTCTTGGATCGATTACAGACTGATATTGCCAGGACCTCTAGGGCTCTACGTAAGCATAGAGTGAGAACTACAAAGATGGCACAGGAAGAGCACAGAAAGAAATGAATTATGAAAATACGAAGACTACGTAACAGTGTATGAGAAGTCTGTGAATTCACTTCACACAGAGCAGCTCATTAACAGCCGGATTGCTGGAATACAGCAACTCTCTCAACCATAATCACAGTTATGAAAATAAGAAACAAGGTAAGAAAATCAGATAAACCTAAGAAAGATTAGAGAATACTTACAAAATTACAGTAAGAGAACTGAGGAAGTTGTGATAGGGGAGATATTGCAATAGGACGACGTGGGCAGGAAAAAGAACTCTAAAAACTGTATTTCAGGATATCTAGGAGGAAGGAGACAACTAAATTACAAGTTAGAAATATGAACATTTCTGTACAAACAAGAGTTGCTGGAGGGAATTCATCAGGAAATGATTACACAAGAGTTGGACAAGGAAGTGAGAAGGGAAAAGCAAGCCCACATTTAAAGAAATAGGGGAGGAAAAGAGCATTGAAAAAGTAAGCGAAAGAACATGATGATAATATCTGTTGTGATTACCAGGAGAATAGAAGATGAAAAGAATCCAGAAAATTAGGAGATAATCATCAAAAAAAGATATGGATACGGAAATTAAAGAAATGGATAAGAGACCAGCAGTGGGCCAAATGGATATGGTAAAGGAGTAAAGAATATAGGGCCAGAGTGACACATAAAGAAGACATGCAACATGAGCCGTTTGACGAACTGTAAATGAACTCAACGGAGATTATTAAGAGCTGAGAGCTGAATGTCGTAGACTGGAGCCTTCAACATAAAAAAGAAAAAGTCAGCAGGCGTAGTGTTGCAGTAATGAATACGTAGAGATATAAGGCGAATCGTAAAACTAGACCAGACAATCAGAAGTAAAAGGAACCATGAAACAGAGACAATTATTTCTCTGCCGAATGTTGTTAAAAGAAAGAAAAGACAAGACATGTAAAAATGCAGATTCCCACTCATACAGATCAGTGATGATTCATAGACTAGAGAGAAAGTATATTTCACTGTAAGGAGGACAGGTGGGTAATGAGAGAAGTATGAGGCAGGAATTACCAAAAGCCAGTGACATTGAGAGTACAGTATCAGAAATTATGCAGACAAGAGTAAGAATATGTATTAACGTCATGAAAGGAAGACCTGACAGGTAAATAAACTTTCGTATTAAGACAGACTTTGTAACGTATTTGTGAAAGATGGACCAAAGGAGTCACTAAAAATCACAGGGGAAAGCGCTTAAGAGAAGAAATTGGAAAAAGCCCAGAGGTAAACGTCATAACAGCAAAGGACCATGATGACTGAAGCCAATTAAGGAACAGGACTGAGTGTGGTATACAGAGATGCAGATGGATTGGTACCTGTACATGGAAAGGAAGTGGAGCTCAGGGATCGTATTGGAGAAATTAATGAACATATTAATGGAACTGTTCAGCCAAAGTGTAACGCGAAGGTGGACTCACATTCAGTAGTTCCCAAAGGGGTACAAGTAGCAAGGAAGGAGAGAGAAGACAGATATGGAGAGATCTGAATCTTCCAATCAGATAAATATTCAGGAGCCAAAGGTGAGAATTTCCTTTAGAAAGAAACAGTGGTCCAGATGGAATATTCGGTGATATAGTGTAGACACAGTCAGGGTGATTATATATATAATGGCAGCATTACTCTGTGACAGAAAGATTATAGTAAACAGAATTCCAACTACAGAAAAAGCCACAAAGAATGTCTGTACGTTTTCACGAAAACCTTACCAATATATATCACTGTACTTGTTACAGCTAGAGAGTTTACATTCATCCTTAATACGGATTCTCGTTCTTACATAAAACACTTTATGGGTTAAAAACACCATCTGTGGTAGCCCCTTTTGAAGAATGAAATCAAATAATGCTTGAGTCTGATCACACCGTTAGGGATGAGCTTAGGAAAGAATTCGAGGAGGAACCCGGATGCCAAGTCTAGATACAAGGAACGTAACTTTACAGAGCTGAGCAAATTCTTTACGAACATAAATTGGGAAGCGGGATTCCACAGTCAAGTTATGGGCCAGGGTTACGAGAGGTTCTGTGAGGTATATAATGAGGGAGGCAGTAGAAAGTTACCAGTAGCAGGAGAGAGAGAGAGAGAGAGAGAGAGAGAGAGAGAAGAGAGGATAAAAAAGAAGAAGCAAGAAACGTGGCGAAAGAGACAAAAAGGCCAAAAAGAAAATAGGAGTGTTTTATAGAGACGACATAGATAGAATACCATTGGAAAGGTAAAAGAAAGCAAGAAAGGACGTAGAAGGCTTAAGGAAGGAGGAGGAAAGGGAATATGAAAAATAAAGAAAGGATAGAAATGTTGACATGACAAAGGAAAACGGTAATTCTTGAATACGGTCTCTTTGGACGTTGCCTGTCGCGAGTTGTTGACAGCTGACCCAACCAACCCGAGGCCCGGCATGACACCGTTGCGTGACTTATGGTATAAAGATTGTGGTCAAACGTGTTCATTTGTTTCATTCGATACCTTCTTTTCTCTATGACTTAAAGTGTTCCCTTTTAAAGGGTCGTTAATATTAAGGACACCGTATAACAGACATCTCAAATTATTTGTCGACTCTTACACAGACATAAGCTCGTATAACGGTGTTCAACCATACGAGGCAAATTGTAAAGGAATTTGATACTCCTTCTGGCGTTACATATGATCATAACTCCTCGAGTGGTTCATAACTTGAACAGTGTTTCCCTGAAAAAGAGATCGACACTTATAAAAAGAAAGCGTGAGAGTGGTAGTTACAAAAAACTTACCTTACACTTTGTCGTGCAATCTGAGTATGGTAAGCCGATATTATATGTGGTTAATTCTATTACTCCCCCATTATTTTTTTTTTCTTTTTACCCCTTGGGACTATCACACGACAAAAGCTCCAGTCACGGACAGAGGTCCTTATCGAGGTCAGGCCTTAAGGAGAGACAGACAGAAAAAAAACAAAGAGAAATAAAAAGAGGAGAAAAGATTTTTTTGTTTTTTTGATGGCTAAACACGCAAGAAAGTCATTTCATAAATTTTGGCACATGAGACACTTTGAGAAGCTAATGGAGCGACGCTTTTGGTCTATTTTGACAAGATACTTTCATTAATCATAATACTTTAGCGGTGTAGTTATGCAGAGGAATTTCAAGCTGTTAGACTCCTCCCCCACAAGTTGATAGTGTCAAGCATGATGCATTCTTTAGTTCAGATTAAGGTGCGATCTACTCTGATTCACTGAAATGCTATCAAGTATTTCGTCTTACAAGAAACAGATACATCGCTGTCTTAGATTTTACTGATGACCTGATGGTACCTACCAAAGATGCTTTGACGAAAATCTACAGACTGAGGAACACTTATAATTCATTTAATGCTTGCAAAGGTGCCGTGTTAGCATATTCTTCTGACCTCTGTCATGGATGTGATATATAAAGTTTCTACTAATTAAAGCACATATTCTTGTTAAACAGAACGAGAAGCATTTACACTACATATTGTTCATTAAGGGTATTCTGTTAACGTTCATCATATTTCAGGGATTCAGGAGTGACAATTAGTTCTCATAAGATGATATTCTATCATATTAACATGTGATGTACGTAGGTGAGACACTATCGACATCTAGTGATATGTATTAAGTCAGGTTAATAGTGGATTTAATACTTCAGACATATTCTTGATAATGATCAACTCGCTTTTTTGATGAATATAATCAATATTCCACAATCAGCTGACCCGATGGTGTTCTTTTGGATATAGAGAAGTTGATTATGCACTGACAAGCAACAGATAACTTTTCAATCAGTCTTTTTTTCAACATTTAATTAAAAAAAAAAAACAATTATCCCTCTTATACCAGATGTTCTGCTTTCCGTTAATAAAGCCATTTGTTTGCAGAAAACCTAATGAATTTCTCCAGATTCAGTTCTGCTGAAGATCATTCATAGCAACATAAGCACGAAGAGAACGGCAATTTCCTAGGGGCTCGCCTTATAATCCTACGATGCAACAGCAGTTCAGAAGGACCATTTTTACGCCATTTTTTCGCTTATTCCGTATCACCACCGTGACTGTCTGTCTTGATCAATACGCCAGAAATGATTCGCTTCCTTCTCCCATGCCATGCCCCTCACAGTTGATCAAGTGAATGTCAGAGCTGAGCGAACAGTATCATTATAATGCCATCCATCTCCACAGAGTTTCCCCAAGCGAGGATGAAAGTGCAGTGGACAGGATTAAGACTCCGTCTCCCAAAGTTGCCCCAGAGAGTGAAAGCAAAGCGAACTGCAACGCGCCTTCCTCCTCCTCCTCCTCAGGAGGCACCCAGTGTGCGAATACTGTGCTCAGTTTTTTTTTGTGGGGGGCCACAGGTGTGGCGCTGGGCCCGGCCCCCTGTACTGTTTTATATGCAAATGAGAACGTCACTTAAGTGGAAATATTGCTTCTGGCGGCGGCCGCTGAGGAGACCTTCTCATAGAAAATTGCTCCAGATACGCGGGCCTCCTGGCCAGGTTCTTAGAGGCATGGATTACGTATATGGTCAGTGTGATGGCAAGGGCCACGTATATGATGGTTACGGCCACGATGTGATGGCCAGGGCCACAAATGTGATGGCCAGGGCCACACCTATCAGACAGGGCCAAGAATCTCGTGGCCAGGGCCACACCTACGATGGCCAAGGAGACACATGTCATGGCCAAAGCCCAATATGTGATAGTTAGAGGTACAAAATTGATTACCAGGACTACAGCTGTAATCACCTGTGCCATACATATAGTTGCCAGGGCCGCAGTTACGATAGCATTACACGGTCATGTCTGCATATGCGATGGCCACGCCTGTGATGACCAGGGCCACACTTTTGATGACTAAAACCACATTTGCGTCAGCCAGGGCTGCATCTGTGATCGTCAAGGATATCCTTGGAATGGCCAGCATATCTGTGACAAAGAGGGCCAGCTGCGGTCACATTTGTAATGATCACAAACGCATCTGTGCAGGTCACGATAAGGACTGAGAAGGGTATTAGGAAAGCTCGTTGATGATAATCACTTTACAAACGATTTTTGCTTTTACGAATACGTGGGCAAGCAGTATAGTCATAGTACTCAGAGGGACATACACAGGCTTACCTGGATTAGATATAGTGATAAAGTATACCTGTAAATAGCTACATAACACTGAAGGTTTATAAGGTAATTTGCTGGCTTATAGTTGTGTGCATCGTGATATCTTTCAGTTGAGGAAGGTCGGGGTAATCGAGTTCCTTAGTAAGGAAGAGCTTAGAAAAAAAGAAAATAAATATGGAATCAAAGAATTGAATGAAAACACTGTTAACATCTGCCAGTAATTAGTGAGTTGCTGAGTTCTTTCCCTACTCTTTTACATGGAAGCTGTTGACTTTGCGTACAAGATGACAGAATCCACCACCGCCAGTCTCCCTCAGCAGGCTGGTGGTGTACGAGGGAAGAGTACAAGACACCCGGCTCACCAGTGGGCTGGCTGCCTGTACCTCCCGTGTTCACGATAAGACACGAACCTGCTGTCTACCTGTTGGATGATACAAACTCCGTAGATGCTGTAGAGACAAACACTTGTAGGTTATTAGTATGACCAACGCTTTGGGGGGCGGGCGAGGCTGAGGCTCCTCTTGGCGACGTGGCTGCCGCGGGGATAGATGCTGTGAGGTCGCCTCATTAGATAGTATAGAGGGAAGAATTGCGTGTGTATTGTGTACGAGGTAGGTAGTGCTTTGTTACGTGTTGTTCAAGGGCGTGACATCACATTCCATCTCAGGGCGATGTAATTCTGTGTGTCATTTCTCCTCTAGAATGAAGGAAATTTGAGTTCTTTTTTCTTGTAATCAATTTTCAGTGAGACTATACGACAGATGAAATAGCTGAGTTGCGTTTAATAGAGTGCGGTTGTTTTGTTAAGAGCGGCGAGACCAATGATTCTTGGTGACAGAAAGTCCGGTCCGTCACACGATCAGATCCCTGGACCACCACACCCCTCAAACCACTTCAAACCTTCGTCACCGTATCCAACATCACCACACCACACACCGCAGTACCCCCAGAACCACACAGTACCACAGAACCACATACCGAATGACCACGAGGCCATATATCTCACCAAACCTCACACCTCACACCAGTACAACACTACAGTACCACACACCCCACACACCACCATAGCGCCACACCTAAACAACGCCACAAGTCCACACCACAACACGTCTGGCATTCGAGACAAAATAAGAAAAAAGGCAACAGAAAAGTCAAAAGTCGAGGCGGGCACTGTTGTGAGAATATGGCCGCCCGTCGCAGTAAAATTTCCTGGAGCTTGCAGAAAATGTTTTTATGGTGTGGAGCGACTGAAGTTCCCAGACAATATAAAAATTCTTGGAGGTAACGAGGCGTGAAAAAATAATTTACGGTGTATTGAGCAGCGGCTGGTGTTTACTTGGTCTTGTTAAGGTGCATTGTGGGCCAGGCTGTGCATTTGGCTCACCTGGGGAATAACAATGTACCCGAACTGGTTGGAAATTATCGTGAATTTTATTGTCGATTCTTCACTTGTCGCGGAGACGTGACCAGTCAGCACTATGGTCATCGTACCTGTCAAGCGCTCGAACAGTAAAAGGCAGTAGTTGTTCAGTTCTGCTTCGCAGGGATCGCCCAGACCTGAGTTGGGTACAGCTGGTTAATGGACTTTTCCCCTACCCCTTCTACGCCCCCAATCCACCAAGCCAGACCCTACTACTTGACGCACTCCCCTCCTTGCTCCACAGTCTCTTCTCTCTCCTTGTCCCATCCTTCCAGATCCCACCATTGATATAAAACCCCCCCCCCCCCCCCTCTGCCAGCCCCCCCCCCCCCCGTCCAGAGGTACGGTCTCCTCCGCGTTCCCGCCTCCCACCAGTCCTCGCCGCTGGCAGGGGTCTGTCTCCTCCCGGTCCTCCCTGCCAGACTCTACCACCACTGACACAATCGCCTCCTCCCTCCCGTCCCCTCCATCCACACCCGCACCCACCGACAGCCTCGGCGCGCGGCGGCACACCTCCTCGTCTCTGGGTCAAATTCCATCAGTTCTGAAGGCACAGTCTTATGTCCTCCAGGTTCCCACTCGAGAGTGTAATGAAGGAAAAGGATAATTCTAATTGAAATAATTCAAGACTATGGTTTTCCTTTTTTTGTTTAAAGCTCAAGGCTTTACATCAGCTCAGAATATGATCTGTGGTAAAGTACTACGTAACTTTCTCTGATAGAATAATACAAAATCAAATAAAATTCTATCCTTATATATATATATAGCCGGAACTATCATGAACGTAGGTGTAGAGAGATAGGTTTGAAATGCATGAATTAACTAATGAAAAACCCTGCTTCATCCCCTCCGCTGCCACCCAGATGTACAGTGCTAAGTGTTGGTTAAAGACAGATCAAACTCATCTTTTATGAGATGAATCTATTTAATACTTAAGAGACTTAAGTTTGTTTTTAATGCTCTTCATTCCTCTCTTGCCGCTCCCACACCAGCTGTGTGAGGAGTGTGTGTTGGTACCTCGGAGCCAGCTGTATACATTTCATGACGAGAAACACCATCACATTGGCAGCAGCCGACAGACAGACTTTTATGGACCAGTGCTTCTCTGTTTGGCCCTGTCAGTCCTCAGGGCTAACGATCAGGGCGTCTTCTGCGCCTGGTACCTCACCTTAACCTGCAGTGACACTTGGTTCCTCACTGCGAACATTTTATATTTTTGTTCCTCTTGTGTTGCAAGTGCACTTTCAAGCCTCGTTGCTTGAGTTATAAGAGCTGTTGATACGTGTTTGGTGACGTGCGAGCTGAAACGTCCAGGTCTGCGAGTTGATGCGAAGAAGCTAACGTAATATGAGTGGAGTGAATTTGGTTCCGAAATTTTCAGGGGGAGATGATCTCTGTGGCATCTTCAAGACGCTCACTCCCTATGAAAAGTTGTGTAACCATTTCGGAGTGGACTGGTTTGTGTATACATAAATCTAGGTTACGTTATGTATAGATGTCCTTTATAAAGTCTTGGAACATATATGAAAACCGGTCTCATTATGGAACTTCTGTTACATAGAGATGGTGTAATGCACAGCTACCTACCTAAGCTTTTGATGAGATTAACTCACTCTTGTTCCATCTTCTGTGCACTAAATGATGGCTCCTCAGCAAATCATCTCAGTAGCTTGTAGAATATGTTTGTGTTTTTAAGACGGTGAATGATATCAGTAAAACAGTGTGTATACTTTTAATATAGATGGGTTGTATGTCTTTATTTCAAATATATATTCCTTTTTTATTTGAATTATTGTTGTAAGGAATTATATTCAAGATGCCAGAGAGGATATCAGTTTTATGCATCACTTACGTGCGAGGATGTTGTATAAGTACCCAAACGATATCTTTGTTTCCAAGTTAAGATATCTTCCTTTCTGAGGGCGTATCTCGCTCCCATCTCACTGTCGCGGTGGCCAGTACTCGTTCCCAAGGAGGAATTCAAAACAGTGTTACTCGAAAGCTGAACACGAGCCAAGATGCCCACGTAAAAATCATCCAGCCTTCTCTTGGGATTGACTACAGAAGACGTGTCGAAAAGATTCGACGTTATTATCCTCAATAAGATATTTGTGACGTGCGAGACTTGACGTTCACAGGACCAAGCAGCGATCGTGGCGTGTCGGTCTGTTACGTAAAATAGCGTGTTTGGCGCAGCGGCAGAGTTCGTCTGGCTGAGTTGTTGATGCGCTTCGCTGTCTTGTGTACGAAGGTCCTCAGCGGTATATAACAGATGCAAAAGCATCTCCTAGATATTCTACGCTTGAATTTCTTCCCCCTTATTATTCGCTCATATTCGATAGTCGGAGCGACGTCGGTGTTTGAGATAGCTAAATGTCCTTTTTGTAATCGTAACATTATTTTTTCTCTTTGAGATCAAGGTGACTTCAAGTGTCTGATGTGTGAGGTGTAAATTCGTCGCAGATGTTCACGTTCAACACTTTTTGCAAAACCAGTGCCCAGTGAACACATGCAGAATGTCCAGGTTAAGAATACCACAACACAGAATATCTTTACTGACGGCTCTTTCTCATGGGAGGGTCGGAAGATCTGCCATCGTAACTCAGTCCAACGGTATACGAGGGTACAGAGGAACGTAAGGATTCAAACAATCGAGCATCTGCCTTTTTCTGAAACTGATTCGCTGGCCACAGTCACCGCTTCTCACCTTGCAGGGTCCATAACCACAGACAGTTTAATTATCTCTGAATGGTCCTCACTATATTTTCTCTCACATACCCTGAGATCTAGACGTAGCATGCGTTTCCTCCCAGAGCCAGATACAGATAAGCGTGCATTGCTGTTGGAGGGTTACGGGTCAGACTGTTGGAATTTCCTCCTCAAATGGGTCTCCGGGAACGCGGGAGACTTGACGCCTTAGCCAGTCCTGCGCTGGTCAGAGACCTGAAACGGTGATATCATATCCACTTCCCGCGTCGTGTATATGAGTCTATCATAGAAGAGAGAGAAAAAAAAAGTTATTTGATTAAATAACCTGGTAACATCAGACATTAAAATAATCTCTCCACTGGAGTCTGACGCATACTTCTTGTAACTTACGTAATCCTTTTGCACTAGCGCTCACAGAATGGAGGTGCGCAGTGAAATAGCATTTGTTAGCGGAAAAAGTTCCTAGATTATTTTCTCCGTCGCTTTATGGCTGATCTTTACATTCTATTTTCTTTTTAGTTCCAGTGTGAAATGAAAAGCACTAGAACCAGACATTGCGTAGTAGCCTTCACGTCACACCAACCAGCGGTTCAAGTAGTATCTTTACCAATCATTTGATTTTCCTATAAGAAAATTCCAGTCTTCACACAGCTCCTATCGCACTGCGATCAAAGACAGGCAGCCAGCATATTAATGATCACGGTAACCATTAGCTGGTGCCTTTTTCATCACACTTGAGTGCTCTTTCCTCCTCGTCCTCCTCCTCCTCCCTCCCCACACCCCGAGCCTCTTCAACAGGAGTATCCGCTGTCGTACAATAGCCTTGGAATGTCGTACAGAGACAACTAGTCCCGTGCCAGACAATACAATACAAACACCCGAGTCTGCCCGGAGAGTGAGACAATAGCCGGTGAAGTGTGGTCTTTGCTGGCCTCCCTAGGCCCCCATCCCGCCTGTGTCCGCCTAAGGCAAGGGAAGGCTCCAATAGACGCTTCCGGGACACTCCACACGCTTCATTTTCTGCCTTGTAGAATTCTAATGATGTTCAAATTTGGCCTCTTTCTCTCGCGCCGTCTGGTGCCGCGTCATCCGGTTATCGTGGATCTGGCAGGGACGCCACGAACAGGTAGGGTTGCCAAGAAGAGTAAACCATTATGATTTTTGTCTCGAGAATTATATAAGTAGGAAAAGATAGTTTCTTTTTTTTTTCCATTTATCCATAAGAACGACAGTGTAGATAGCGGTTCCCAGGAGTGTGCTTATTGTGGCCAAAAACAATCGTATGTATCAATGACTGATTGTGTAATCTGAGAACTTGCTAGTAAATTACATGATTACTTTTCTGTTGTTTTATGTCATTACTGAATCCTCTCCCAGTTTCTGTGTTAATGGGTCTTGCTCAAGGAAGACTTTCAGATCACAGGTACACATCTTTAACCCATAACCAGCGTGTTAAAGTGAAACATGAACATTCACTTTTTCTTTTTCTTTTTTTTTTATAATCGCTTGTTCCTTTTCCTTGCACATTGAGTGGACAGGA
>JAYMFT010389485.1:0-19818 GCA_038088735.1 Panulirus argus | reverse complement strand
AGGGATAATATATATATATATATATATATATATATATATATATATATATATATATATATATATATATATACACACACATACGTATTCGCCATTTCCCGCGATAGCGACATAGCGTAAGAAACAGATGACTGAGCCTTTGAAGGAAAAAATCCTCACTTCGCCGCCGCCTTTCCTTCTTTTGGAAAAGTTAAACTGGAGGGGAGGATTTCCAACCATCCACACCCCCCCCGCCCCAACTCCCACCTCTTTTAGTTGCCTTCTACGACACTCAAGAAATGCGTAGACAGTAGACTTTCTCCCTTAGCCCCAGGAAAAATATTTAGAAATCGGAAGAATCAGTAACTCACTATTTTTGCATGCGTCTAAAAAAAAAAACCTAACCAAAAAAAATCGAGGCAATGGCAAAAATGTACCGGATTATAAAATTATACTCGGCATGGTCAGATTATGTACCACAACTCGGTGGACGTGGTGGTGAATTACCAAACCAGATTTATAGGAGACACGGGGATTAAAAGAAAAATTATGCAAATTCGTATCCCTTTCAGTACACCACATGGCGGCACGTTCCCTGTGTTAAACGCTTGCGTGTCAGCTTGTCCCGCTCGCCTGACTCAAGCTCCACCAGTACCCAGAGCATATGGTCTACATGCATAGTAAAAGTGCACGTGGTCTTAGAGATGTCCTTAACACCTGAAAAAGGTGTTGAGATCTCACGGCTGCTGGATGTAATAGAAGCTTGACGTTGACGGCCTGCCCTAAAGCCCAAACAACCAAGTTGCAACCAAACAGCTTTAGTTGCTGCTGTGGACTCATCCCTTGCTTTGTGCGCTCAAATACAGTGCATATTAAGTCTTCTACAGTACGTGTACCTACACAGTATGAGTGTAAGAAGACCATTGTAGAAATACCCAAACAGTGGTGTTGAATTAAGTGTATGAGGAATGATGTGTCGTAGAATCAAAACTCCAGTAAGTACCGCAGGTTACGTTTTAGTAAGTAATTCAACTCATCTGTGTTTATGAACTATTTTTATTAATTGTTTATTGATGGTGTGAGGTTCAAAAATCCTTCATGAAGTAAAGAACACAAGAAAAATCCCAAATTTTGAAATAACCATAGTAAATTTCTTTTATATGGAAAATGTACAAGAGGTTGTACCATTGCACACACACACACTCCCAAGATACAGTATGTAGGGAAGGATGGCTGATGCCCTTTCTTTCTGTTCTTTGATATGTTCTAAATGTCTTAAAATGGTAAAATCAGTAGAACATGCTGGTGTTTTTGGTTAAGTCATTTCCCTCTATATCCTCTGTTAACTTAATCTTTTGTTGTGTTGTAGGGTGTATTATTTAGTAGATTATTTTCTTCATTCATTTATTTACAGCAACATTCAGCATGTTTATGCCAAAATATTTAACCATTTCGATTAGAAGTATGTTCCTTAATATAGGATCTCAAATATTTATCAGTTAAGAAATACAGTGTGCCATTTCTGTTTTGTCTTTGGTCAGTTATTACTCGTTAACTTTCTTACGTTGGAGTGTAGTTAGTCCATTATTTTGTTGTAACCTGCCTCTTCGGATAATGCATATTTGCTAGTTATTACAAGGTAACCCGCCTTGTCTGGCGTGTGCTCTTGGTCAAGTATGTTGCCGTAACCTTTCCAAGGAGAGAAAATAACAACACCCTTTCAAAACTTAAATTTATTATCTATCCCGAATGATGTCAGAACATATGTTGTTGGATTTAATCACATTAGATCATGCATACGTTTACAGAAGTGGCACAGAGACACAGAACTTTCATCACCGACATTTTGTTACAATAACTGAATCATTACAAAATAAACAACCTTCTGACTAGTTTTCAGGGATTGGACGAAGAAGCATACTCGTGCACACACACACACACAGCATACAGTATACCACAGCAGTCCAGCTGCTTCGTACTGTAATTCACGTGTTTGTAGCCATTCTTGGTCCACTGGCAAGAATCAATTGCATGACATTTAATGCTTAGGAGAAAAGGAAATCAGAAATACTTGCAGTTACTCACTTCCGTGTGTTGCTAGTGTAATTCTCAATCAGGACAGACAGATGGCTGAATGTTATCATTCCCTTTAATGCTTACTGTCCTTCTGGAATTAGTGGTAAAGAGTGTGTGGCCTAACGAAGTCTAAAATTTATTTTAGATTTAACCAGGTATTGCATGCAAATTTCGAGGAGCTTTAATACTATGGTCACGCCTTGCATGGTGTGTCCAAAAACATATTTAACACACTATCCATTACAGAATTTACACTCTAGGATCACATTTAGCAATGAACTACACAGAAGTTTCTTTTGCCTTAAATATACTGTACATTACTCAAAATCCTTTTACATATGGCACACAGCTACTGGCTGTAGTTCATACTAGAAAAATTATACTGCACGATGGAGCGAAACAATTTAAGGCCAGTTTCCGGTCACTTTTTTACGATATCATGGTGTTCAGAGAAGCCGTGAGAGAACTAACTACAGCTTGTATGAGCTCTTTAGCTGTGATGATCTACATAGAAAAACAAACAAATACACACACACACATGATACATACCACTCATTCAGAGAGTTAGATAATGTGCAAAAACATGAAGTGCTTTAAATAATTTAGGCTGAAGCGGAGGCGTGTTGGTTCAAAATTGGAGGAAGAGCAGTTTGATCCGTAGGCTGTATGGCATTAGGGTGGGGTGTTTTCTTCGTGACATAAAGAATAATCAGACGATGAAGGCAGTAGTCAGGGATATGGCTGTGTGTGATGGTCGTGGCTGAAGAATTGAGTTGTGTGTGTTGTAACCAGGAGCGAAAATACTGGGGTTGGGTATGTGATGCCCGTAATATCAAAAAATAGAATGGGCCATTATATGAGTGCTGAATTCTAATTACAGTTAATTATGTCTAAATAGGTCACACCTACATAAAATAATCACCTTTCTACCCTGGTTGTAGTGGTGATGGGCCATGTATGATCTGGTAGGAGAGTTTGGATCCCATATTTTGTAACAACTCGATGATAGATTATACGTATGTTGTAGGAGAATTAGACTGTGCAGGCCGTATCGTATGTAGTGATAGGTTGAGCGTAGTGCTGAGAGAATTTGAATGTGTGTGATCTGTTAGTTGAAGGATACAGTTAAATGTACGTAGTAATGTGATTCACAGGTTAAGTAAGCTGTCAGAAACAGTGGTTTCGTAAGTGTTTTGTTGTTTTCAACTTGGTTTTCAGCTTCGATAGAAGTGAAAGGAAAAGACTTAAAGTAAGTGGCATGTATTTAAATAGATAAAACAAAGCGATATAGCAGAAAGCATTGTTGAACGAATAGATAAATAAAATGGGATGGTTTTTAATTAGATAGCTATGCTTGAATTGTGAAAGGCGAAAGCATGGAAACTAGATCTAGTTTCAGACTGTGGTCCACGCTTTTGTTGATGTTTAAATTATATGAAACGCGTCCGACTAGCAGCTTGCATTTATTGACGTGTGACCCAACCGTTTTTGAGTATACCTCGTCCTGTACAAGACATCAAGATCAAATGACTTATGGTCTCCATAGCCAAAAGGGATCACATTTTAGACTTAGAGTTTTTCCTTTCATTTCCCACAACAACCACAAGGCATTCTCATATACAGTCCGCCTATTTCCCACAACAACCACAAGGCATTCTCATATACAGTCCGCCTAAAATGAGTGACTTATTAGGATGAGTTTCGCGACGTAGTTGAGACCTACTACCTACGCGCTGATAGCTGAGCGGAAACAGACTGGCATTGCTATGCTTTCACCCCACTAGGAGAACCTGGGTATAACTGGAGATCGAAGCTTGAATTACTCGCTAATTGGAGGAGATTACTGATGACGTCAAATATAAGTTGTTTTTGTTAAATTAGAGGAAATTACCGTGACTTTTGTCCAGTAGCGATACTTTAAGACCTTTGCGACCCCTTCGAAAATGATCTTATTTTTAATATTTTGGATAACTGGATGGTTGTAAATCAAGACGTAACATTAAACCGTTACGTAAAACGCTTAGATATGCACATACGACGCTTCTAACGAATAAAATGACTCGCCTATCCAAAGAACGCTACCCTGCCGTATGATTCCATGATTTCCTGGACGTGGGCTTAATTTGATCCTAAAAGTTTTAGGATATTTCTGATACTCAATATGTTATTAATACCGATGATTGACAATAATGAAACATACAAATGAAAATATGTAAATTTGAAGTCTGTTTGCCGTGAGGACTGGTGGTGATATCTGGCGTCCGGACGCGCCTTGACACGTCATGCTTCAAACTGTTGGAAAAACATTTGTTCTGGAATTTACAACATCTCTGCTTCTTCAAGATTGATTTCATCTTCATCTTAACTGTATAATGATACATACTCTCTCAACATACCCTCAAAGACTTAAATTAGATTTGTTTCCTAGTGGGTGAAAGCAAGGAAAGAATGGCATATGATCTACCTTCACGAAGCTCTGACAACGCTACAGTTTAACGTAACATTAAGAGACATGGGTTGGTGCTTGAGTTCTTTTTTTTTTCTTTCTTTCTTTCTTTCTTTTCTGTCCGTTACTACCTACATCGGTCACTGTAAAGTCATTCTGCTCAGCCGTTACAGCTGCTCTCATCTGATGATGACGCAGGGACGACATTTGCCAGGCTTCAGGAGAGCTGGGTGGCACCGCGGGCAGCGTGGGTTGAGTCGCAGCTCCTTCATCCTCGTCTCAGGAGGCGGCGGGAACACCATCGTCATGTGCCCCTCTTCGTCGCTGTGGTGGTGGTGGTGGTGGTCGTCGTCGGCAACGCTGCGGTCTTTGCGGGTCTCGTTTAAGCTGTTCTGGTCCACCTCGGGAGGATACTGCGCCGAGAGGGAGAGTTCATGCGTGGGTATGTAGAAGTCACGGTTACCCGCGGTGGATGGGAACTGGATTTGGAGCCTTCCGGGCGTGCTCTTCCCGTATATTCGGAAGTAAGAGTCGTAATATCGACTGCGGGTGGTCAGAGGCGTGGGGAACTCCTGTTTATGGTGTTTGATGGAGCTGCTACTAGAGCGGAGGACGAGTGGGAGGTTAATGGAAAGTGGAGACGGTAGGGAAGTACTAGGAATCCGTCTCTCCTGGAGATTCACAGGTATACGCGGTGTGGAGGCCTCTCGAGAGGACGAGGGGCTAGATGCTCGAGACGCAGGGAACGTGGCAGGTGTAAAAAGCTGCGCGTTTTCATCCGCCGAGAATGCCAGTGGGAGGCGCGGCTTACGCGTGACTGTTGAAGGTGAAGAGCTCCTTTGAAAGGCTTGTCTCCTGGTATCGGGCCTCACCGCCAGCGGTCGAAACACGACGCCTTGTAAGTCTAGAGGACTGAGCGATGGGGTTTTGTTTGTTTTCATGGTGAACAGGAATTTATTGCCGGGTTTGCGGGCGACGCTCCCCGGCATCATTTTGAGCTGGGGACCAGAGCGCGACGGTATCGTCAAGCCAGTTTCTTTACTCGGCGATTTGGAGCGACTGCCTCTGGTATCCATGCTACTGTTGGTCTCCACACTAGACTTCGGTGCGTCAGAAGGTTTCCCAGGAACTTCTCGACTCCGGCTGTTGTTGGAGCCCTCAGAGAGCTTTGTGCGAACAGCAGATGACCTAGTGCGACCCCGGATATTTTGTGATGAACTTTGGCGCGGTGTCGGAGCTGGAAGCCTCAGCAGATCTTGGGTAATGGTGGGATGCGTCACGGGTTGTGCTGTGGCGGGGGGTCGACGCTGCTTGCCCGAGGCAGGTTGGGTACGCCACCTCTTGGCTGGTGTGGCGGGTGGAGTTGTGGGTCTCTTCGGGTCCTTGGTGGTCTGTGTGGCGGGTGGATTAGCACGTCTCCGCGGTTCCTGGGCGGTGGTGGTCCGTGTGACGAGTGGATCGACACGCCTCTGCGGTTCGTGGACGGTGGTGGTCTGTGTGTTGGGTGGATACAGGGGCCTCTGTGAGACTGGTCGCGGAGCCTTGAAGGTGACTTCGACGGAAGACGATTTGGTAGCCTTCGGGAGCGTCTCCCTAACGGCACTTCCCCCGGCACTGACGGAGATGGCGTTGGCCTCGTCGCTGCTGTCAGGTACTGCCGAAAGACAAGAAGACAGTGACGGAGAACATATACTGTAAAGTTATAGCAGTACACCACGTCCGTAATAAACTACAGACAACTACGTTGAAGAATGGACATACATAAATAGATACAATTATGGTTGAGATAACTACGATAATCTGCGGACAGCTACGGTACAGATAAATGGTAGAGATCAACAGAGGGAAGGTATAGAGCAACTACAGTCAGCTGAGGACGGAAGAGACCACTTACGGTAGAGAATATGAGGATATAGAACAAGTGTCACAAGATCATCGACATCTGTGAGTTTACCTTCGTTTCCTGCATGGCTGTTAAGGCCGTAGAACTCGGGGGCGGAGGAACAGTTCACCATATACCAGTGGTCGCAGACCAGGAACTTCTGGTTGAAGAGCGTGTGGTTGGGGCAGAGGTAGGAGAACTGATTCTCCAGGGTGTCGCACATATGATACACCTGCGGACGGAGACACAGACGCACACGCATATGTACCAGCAACACTAGAAACACGGGTGAAAGATTCAAGCATCAAGAGATTCAAATCCTACACACTGCAGTTTAGAATACGCATGATAAACATGATCCTCTCTGAAGACAGAAGTATAGATGCAAATAAAGTCTGACTATTTACCGTAAGAGCAAACACGTGCAGAACATTTTAAAACCACTATATAATAACTGGAATGAATTTGAATCTTATCTTCATCACTAAGAATTATGCAATCAGGAAAAACTTGAAAAAATATGAGTATGAATCTGCATCGTTCGTTTCAGCAGCAAAAATTGATTGGTGGAAAAGTAATGAACAGTCGAATGTACGAGTTACAATACTTAGTGAAGTCATTTTAGGATGTCCTTGAGTGCCTTGTTCAGATTGAAGTCACTGTGACTTCAGAGACGTCTTGCTACACAAGTCTTCGGTGTCTGTTCCTCTATGAAGGTGTCTGGCTGGCTGGGCTGTGGGTCGTCGTTTCTTCTCCACGCACCCGTGGGTTACTATCAGTAAACTTACCCACGAGTGTCTCTGAGGGTCAGCGGGTCGTCAGAATCTCTTTGACTCTCGATTGTCGCAGGTTTTATGTTTACTCCAAGAGTCACTCAGCTGTCCGTAGTCAGATCATGGTCCCCGACAAGCTCCTCGAGTCTTCGTAGTCTGTTATACATTACAACAAATTCCAGGGAATAGATTTTGTGCTCTCAGATTCGTGGGCTCTTTCCCGCAACGAATTCCTACACTGTCAATGGTCGATTCTTCGCTTGAGTCTTGGGTGTAATTGGTCGAATGTCCTTTCGGAGTCTTGGGAGGGGCGGGGGGCATGTACATCTAATTTAAACAAGCCCTTCAACCTTCGTTTGCGTTAGGGAATTCTCGTCTAGCTTGATCAGAGGACATTAATGATTATGTCAGTTGTCCGAGGTGGTTGATAGAGGAAGTCATATCACAGTGTCTCTTAGAATAGGTGTCCGACGAAGCCATCTACAGGAGGGAACGAGCGCCAGAGAGATGCTAAGTAACGGTCTGGCTTTTACAAATGGTTCCTTCAGGAAGCCACCACAGGGTAGAACCGAATGGGAGGCGTCCTTCAGGAAAGCTTTTGGGGCGTCCTGTGGCCAGGCAGCCTTGAGAGTACCTGGCAGCTGGTGTCCGGGTCAGCGTAGTACCCAGCGGCGTGCCCCGCGCAGGTGAAGGAGGTGGCGGGAATGGTGCCTAGCAGAGGGTGGGTCTTGTTCTCCTGCGGGAGGAGGAATGGCAGCGGTGATTACCATGGTTGTTCTCTCTCTCTCTCTCTCTCTCTCTCTCTCTCTCTCTCTCTCTCTCTCTCTCTCTCTCAACATCTTCAACCATCCTTCCTCATTCTTACGTTCATGTCCTTTGTTTACATTTCCCACGCCTCCACATCTCATTGGCAAGCACCCTTCACATTTTAGCTTCTTTGTTCGTATATACTGTGAACCTAATATATTAGCACGACTTACTTTTGTCTGATCTGTTACTCCATTGCTGCATGAGGTTAGGGAGTAGATGAAGAGGAGGAAAAGGAGGTGAGGGAGGCGGCAGAGGGGACGCTGAAGGGAGTTGAAGGGGAGAAGGAGGTGTGGGTGAAGGAAGGGCGTCCCTTTGCACAGTCGCATCATTGCTGAGTCCTCCCTATAATATCTTCTTCGTTTTCTATGATGGCGGCAGGATGGACCGTTTTCTCTAGTTCTCCGAGACTAATTCTGCAAAACAAGAAATATTTTTATTATACTTTTTTTTTATCCTTTTATAGAACACTAGACATCCTTCACGCGGTAGGGAACGTCTCAAAATGGAAGAAGGGTAACCTTAATATTTCTCGTGCTATGAAAATATGCCACAAAATTAGAATAGAAAATGAAAACACGATTCAGTGGTGGTGTGTTATATAGATTCGCAAAGACTTAAGCTTAGCATGGGACCTTGGCAGTGACAGCCCCCGTTCTCAAGTGTGCCATTACTGGCACACAGGTTGGCTTGGTGTACCTAGGGTACCATACCACCGAGAACTGTCTGCCGAAGGGGCGACGCCTTTCCCAGTAATATGTTAACAACGCCAGGCATGATTACATTTCATTTTCCGTCCGATTGTTACCCAGTGTGGTGGAGGGTACAGCAGTGTGACTGGGGTAGTATGACGGGGGATATTATGGCATGGGGTAACGTGACGAGAGTAGTATGACAAGGGGGTAATCTCAGCTGGGGTGGTTTAGGGGAGAGGTTGTGCGGCAGAGTTAGCAGGGGGTTTAGTGTGGTTGGGGGTATAGTGTGGTAGAGTCGGCAGGGGTAGTAGTGTGGTTGGATGGCAAGGGTGACAAAGGAGCATGACTTCAGTCACGAGAGTGTTGGCCTGTGATGACCCTGGTCTCACCTGAGGTCAGCAGTGGGGTCGACGACCAGCACCGAGAGAGAGAGAGAGAGAGAGAGAGAGAGAATTAAAGAACGAGAAAATTAGAGAAAGAAAGAGAGAATTTTTACTCTAGCGAATTGTTAGGAGGAGATTTTGCCATAAGACAGGGGGCCTAACGCGTACGGCTCACCGCAGGGAAATCTTAAGAGTTACGGAGAACGGGTTTACGTGTTGTCTCGCGCCACGTTTGAGATGGAGAGACTGTTGCGATTGTGGACTGAATACCAGCAGCCCGCGTGTGAGTGAGGCGGGGAGAAAAGATACAGCCACCTGGGCCAGGGGAGTGGCACTTGACAGCCACTGAAGTGCTGGCTTGTTTGCGCAGCCTTCACTGACCTTCCCGATGCCCAGGCGGGGTAATTGCGCCTCCCTGGTCGGTGGCTGCCTACCGCCTGCTACCGGGGAGAGAGAGAGAGAGAGAAAGAGAGAGAGGTCACTGAAGGGTCGAGGGTTCAAGTTTCGCTGGATGCCACAGCCTTGTCCTGAATGTTGATGTCTCGGGGGAAGTCGTGGGAAGTCCCCCCTGTGCCGTCCCCAGAGATGTCTCCTCTCCAGCCGTTCCCTCCCGAGAGAGATATATCTCCTCTTTACCCATTGCCAGATGTGTCTCATCTTCATCCCTTTCCCAGAGATTTCTCTCCTATTCATCTATCTCCCAGAGATGTCTCCTCTTCACCCACCCCGAGAGATATCTCCTCTTCATCCATCCTCCAGAAATATCACCTCTTTACCCATCCCCCAGAGATATCTCCTCTTCATCCACCCCCAAGAGATATCACCTCTTTACCCATCCACTATAGATATCTCCTCTTCACCCATCCCCCTAGAGACATCTCCTCTTCATCCATCCCCGGAGATGTCCAATCTTCGGGAACGAGACAGCAGCATCCGTGTCTCTCCTCAGCGCGAGATCTTTCGGGTGGTATCGACTCGACCACGAACGATTTACTCGTTCGTGAAACGAACTCAATTTCGAGCAGGGATTGGAACGGTTGTGTGTTCAAATCTCCGACCCACGAAGCCCCGAAAGCCTCTGACCCGTTGGTATAAGTAATCATCAACCCAGCAATGAACCAAGGCACGAATATAATAAAGGAGGCGGGTAAAGATGTATATCCTCATTAACATGTCATTAACATACATTAGGGTGCTGTGAGAGTTACCTGCGTCGACTTCCAAGTTATCTTAACTCGCTGGCCAGGTCGACATTTGCATTATTGTGATGTGTGGTTATGATTTTCTCGTTTCGTATCGCTTACGTGTAATTTACATATTTATCCATGATTATCCAAGTACCAATTTCTACGTTGAGAGTCCCGGCGTTACCCAGGGACCTTTCCAAAGAGGCTCCTGCTAAGATCGGAATGTCTGCAGAGGAGGAGGAGCGTGTCTGAATATCCTCAGAGAGAGACTTGAAGGTGAGGCAGGGCAAGAGGAGTTAGACACACACACACACACACACACACACACACACTAATGCCATGGGGCAACTTTCTCCTCATGTCCTACCGGGAGCATCTTTGGAACATCCTCATTAAGTCACCAAGGTTAGCCACCAGAGCCCTCAACAGCCTCTCTCTCTCTCTCTCTCACAAACACAAACACCCACACACACACACACACACACACACACACACACACACACGCCGAGTTTTCTTTCTTTTTTCTTTCTCTCTGAGGGATGCAGTTGGTCCCTCGCATACATAAATGATCCCCTTATCATCTGGAACCCAGATGATATATTTGGGTACGGGACCACTTCAGCCACATCACTCGTAGGGAAGATAAGCATCGCCATCGTCTTAGAGAGGGATACGAGATTCGCTTGATTTCTTGGTGTAGTTAACTCTGTTAAAAGGTAAAGAGGCTGGTGTTAATCTCTCTCTTTTTAACTGTAGGAAAACATTCGATAAACCTCTTTATGAGAGACTGCTAAGCTAAAGTTGAGCAACGTAGTATAGGTGGCGTTGTAACTCGGTTGCTTTGGCTTCGAGTGAGACGAAGACTTCTTTTTATATATTTTGTTCCCCTTTCAGCAGGATTGTTTTAATATGTGGAATGATCTATCGGTAGGAGCAGTTGAAAGCAACGCCAGTACACGCGTTCGTAAACAGCCCAGACGAGTCCGTACAGCGCCACAGTCGTCGAAAGATAGAAAATTGACAGCTATGTCCCTTTTAAGCTATCTGTTTGCTTGTGCCAAACTCCCTCCTCCCCCCCGCCCTCGTGGAGCTCGATGTTGCTGGTCTCCTCCACCCACTATCGCAGGCAGACTCGACGGGACCCCACAGCGGCGTGTTGAAGATCGCGTGCCTATGTGTTCCCTGGAGTACTGAAAGTTCCGCGAATTTGGACGCCCTTGGAAACTGCCGTCTGTTCTTTGCACATGCATGCATACGTGCGTGCGGGCCTGTAGGTATATATATATATATATATATATATATATATATATATATATATAGTCTCAGGAGAAAAGAGGTCCAGGTCGAGATCTTTCTCGAGATCTTACTGCCAGATAACCTAGCATGTGGAATGCTGACTAGCTCCTCCCTCCTCAAAAAATTTAGTTGATGCACAGACTCATCTTAATGGGTGACCCCTTGGCGTGGCGCCAGGGCATCAAGACCATAATTTTATCCATCGGTGAGTCATAGACGTACTATGTGCAGCTTGCAGGTCAAATTCAGCCAAGTTAGCTTAGTGGTCAAATTCTATGAGTTGGCTTAACAGCTCACATTCCATGAGTTAGCTTGCAGATCAACTTTGGGAAGTTAGCTTACAGGTCAAATTCAGCGAGTTAGCTTTCAGACCAAATTGACTGTGTCGACATACAGCGATTATCAAAGGGATAATACATCCTGTCCCAGCCACTGAATGTAACGCAGGAGCCCCAAAAAAGGGGCACTAAGGAGTGTGGGGCTAGACACACACACACACACACACACACACATTAGGAAAAGGGGCGGTACCAGCAATTAAAGATTTTATGATAATTATTCCACGCATTGCCATATATATGTCGACCTCTGAATGTGTGTGTGTGTGTGTGTGTGGTCTTGTAGGCGTGGCAGACTTACTGCCAGTCAATCCGACATTATATTTTTCATTTTAATCTTTAAAGTGAAGAGGGAACGATGTCCTGTATTACGATGATGTACTTTTTTGTGTTAGCTGAGACGGCACGGGCAGCTGAGGCCCTAATCAAGGCCATCCCATTACAGCAATATATATATATATATATATATATATATATATATACCTTAGCCTGAGCCAGGTACCCATTTTATCGACTTGCCCCTAGGGGTGGATAAACAGCTGGATTGACTGTGGACCGACTGTCAATTCCCGATAGCTGAACGGTGTATCACCATTTCTAACGCGTGGCGATGGGAAAAACGCATTTGTTCTTTGGTCCGTATGCGTACAGCCTTAAAGAACATCATACTGACAACGGGGTATAACAGTCCACGGAATCAGAATAGCTGGAAAGGAAATAAAGAAGGAACGGGAAAGCTTTGGAAAGAATTGAGTGAACAAGGCAGGAGATGTATCCAAAGACCTTTCCCGTCAATTGAACTGTCACTTGAAGAGCAGGTAATCAGGCAAAGGGGTGGAAGGGAGAAAGAGTTGTAGTAGAGGATGGTGTGAAGATGGTAGATAAGAACGATTAGCTCAAAAGGGGCTGCGGAGAAGAGAAAAGGTGGGAGGAGATAGATCTGGGAACTACCCATAAGTGCTACCCTCCTCAAGGCAGCGTCTTCTCGTTCACCCCCGGGCACCGTCATCATGGGCCCGATTCTGGGAAACTGAGGAGGAGCGAATTTGGCAGAAGGTCGTACATGGTACGTGGGCAAGGTGAGGGTGTAGGCAAGGACGCGGAGCAAGTACACGAACCGTAGCGATGGCACGGTTGACGTGCGGAGTGAGCCGAACGGAGAGAAGCCGAGGGTAGTTGGATAATCCAGAAAAGCCTCAAGTGTTGGGAACGCAAGGCGCGAGAGATGTGGGACCAAAAGAATGCGAGCCTTACTTGCTCTTCACATGCACGAATCTCTCTCTCTCTCTCTCTCTCTCTCTCTCTCTCTCTCTCTCTCAGGATACAAACAGTGTCCCCGGAGGCCAGGACTCTGCGTGGCTGTAAAACACTTCAAACCGGTGGGGGGAGAAAGAGATAGAGGATGGTCGGGGAAGTATTTCCTGGAAAGGGAGGAAGATTAGCACCGTCAGGAGAAAGGAAGAGTTGAGGTCTGCGAAAATTAGAGAGTATATATACACATATGTGTCTGTGTGTTTGTGTGTGTGTGTGTGTGTGTGTGAATAAGCAAGGTAGTACAAGAGAAGGGCCAAAAGCAGCCGAGGAAAGATATACGAACAGAGGAGAGCGTGAGAAGAGGCGGAATGAAAGTTTCGAGAGAGTGAGGTCAAGGATGGAGTTTGGAAGAGTTGGAGAATGCAACTCCGAGTGATGAAAGTAAAGTAGACAATCCCCCTCAGGGGATATGAAGTGGGATAGGGAATATAAGGTGGGATAGGAGAGACAGATGGGACAGAAAGGACAGTGGATAGGAACACAAAGATCATCAGTAGAAAAGGGACACAGGTAAGAGCATTGGTCTGGGAGACAGACTTGTCCGAAGACATGGGATCGAGACACGGGGGCAGGGATACGGGGATAAGGACATTCGTTGAGGCTACACAAGGGAGGGATATGGGGTTCGAGACGCAGGCCTTGGACATGGGGATAATTGACACTTGTTTGAAGTTATAAGGCAGAGACATGGGTTGAAGGACATGGGGATAATTGGCAGTTGTTTGAAGTTGTAAGGCAGAGACATGGGTTGAAGGACATGGGGATAATTGGCAGTTGTTTGAAGTTATAAGGCAGAGACATGGGTTGAAGGACATGGGTGTATGGCTATGGTCAGAGGAACGTGTAGAGAGCAACATGTGGAGAGAAGAGAGAGATAGGCAGGCAGAGATACACATTGTGTGAGACAAGGTATATATAGACAGTGTTTGGGTGGGAGAGACTGGCATAGATTGTCAGTTAGAGAGACTGTCATAGATAGATCGCGTGTTGTTGGTAGAGACAGGGTCACTGGGAGAGCATCAGGGAAGGCTAGATGAGGCACGATATTAAACGGTGATGTGTAAATAATATTTACAAATGAATACAAAACGGTTTACGTATCCGCAATGAAGAACACATAAACACGAAATGTGTGGTTGATGCCTTGTGTAGGAAGACATGAAGCACAATATCAAACAGAAATTCTCACGACAAACTACGAAATACATTGTCAAAGAAAAATGTAGTGTAGATGAAAATGCAGCTTTAGTTTCCTGGTTAGCAATGAATGGTATAGAAAACTAAGAAGTATATACCTGTAGAGGTTTAGATTGTTGATTATGGGATGCCTGAGAATGAGAGGTTTACAGACAGGGAGAGGCTCAGAGACTGGCTGTGGGGACCCCACGACCCGCCCCGAGGTGGGGGTCTCGACCGGTACACGGGTCAGAGGTCGAGTAAGGTGGTGAGGGTGAGATGTGTGTGTGTGTGGGCGAGATGTGTGTGTGTGTAGGTGGGTGTATTAATGGACGCTGCGATAGAGGGAGGAGATGAGGGAGCTTCCGAGAGGAGAATGCTCAAAAGTCGTCTCTAAAAAGATCTAAATGAGCAACAAATCCTGAAAGAAAAGGAAGGAAAGAAATGATGAGAAAATAGGGTCAATGAAAGAGGTGCTAAACGGGCATTCAGAGGAATGGAAAAATAGGGTACCTGAACTAGGAGATGATTGAGGAGGTTGAAAGGACAAAGGCTCGAAATAGGTCAGTATCAGGGGAGGAGATGGCCAGTTACAAAACAAAGGATGCGTGGGACACGGTTCGTGGAGAGGGTCCCCGATGGCGCCATCGGCCGAAAGTGAGAGTTGGAGGGAGAGTGGGACACCCAGAACGGAGACGTGGGTTTGACAGGGGTGGACAGACTTCACTAGAGGAGAGAGAGATTCGAGTGAAGTGATGGGGCTTTTGAGAGATGCCGTAGGATTTGATAGAGAGGCGGTTGGGCTTCGAGGAGGCAATGGGATTTGTGGAGATAGAGAGGTAGAGATATTGGGGGTATAGAAGAGACCCTACGAGATTCGAGGAGAGTGGGATTTGAGAGGCAGCGGCATTTGAGAGAGATATTGAGATATTAGAAAGCAGCGGGCTGTGTGTGTGAGAAGGAGACAGTGGGATTTTTTTAAGAGGCACTGGTAAGCAATAAGACAGACACGGGAATATTGTAAAGGCAGTGGGATTTCTTTTAAAGGGAAGGACGGAGAGATTTAAGAGATGCATAGGGATATATTTTTATGAGAGTTAAGATTATCTCAGCGTGGTAAGTTTTGCATGTAGTTTTTTTTTTCCCTCACAGTTGACCAAATTGTCCCTGACCTAAAATAGCTCTGACTGGCTTGCTTGTGACTCGGTACAATCCTCGTCAGACGTGTGGAAAACGATGATCTTGCCCGAGCTGTACGGACATCAAGCAGGGGATTGACTTCTCCGTGTCCAACGACTTTCCTTAATGTCTTTATTTTACTGTTTTGGTTGCCTTGTTTTGCTGGGGGGAGGGGTTTATTTCATTCTTTCTTGTGTCTTTTTTATAGGATATTTTGCCTCAAGATGTTTGCGTGTATCATTCACGTTCATGTACAGTTCTCCACCAGTGAATGAGTGTCTTTCCTCGAAAAAAATACATATATATTTTCTGTGATCGAGAGAATCTCTCTCTCTCTCTCTCTCTCTCTCTCTCTCTCTCTCTCTCTCTCTCTCTCTCTCTTGTTTGTATCATTCCTTTAATTCTTTTCTTTAATACTTATGATTCTGTCAGTGGATTTATTTATCATTAAACCACGATTCTATTACTTGTATTATTTTCATTTCTTTAGATTGTCGATCCTGACTGAGCCTTATTTGAAATATCTGTACTCTTGTTCGTAAAATATTCTTATGTTAAAAAGAATATTTTTCCTTCGTGTTAAATTCCGGGAATCTTAACTACATTGGCTTCTTGGGTTTCCATTATGGCGGTCTTCGTAATTAAGTCACTGAGGTTGACTAGTCGGCCCATCCAGTCGCCATTCACATACGTTTTACGTTTCAGTTTCTCTTATGTTACGCTGTAGCACAGGTCCTACGTTTATGCCCAGATTTCTTATGCTTACAGGGAGAAGTTGTTGTCGAACGTCATCCCCAAGACGTCGGGACATTCACTGGCTAGACTGAAATGTTCTGGTGATCGCTGGAACGCCCCACACCACACCACAGGGTTCCAGGCGTTTTCCTACGTGTCCCTTCAAATCGGCTGGTGCCCAGATACCTTGGAACTGTTCATCGGTGGAGTGGTAAGGGAGACATACTCAAGAGACCTCAGGTCCGTATGCTTACGCTAGTGTAGTAGTGATACATTTGGGGGTCTATGTCGGAGGGTGTCTTTTTTAGAGGGAATCCTTGCAGTACCTCCTTTAATGTACTAATGTAATGTGCTAATGTACCTTCAGCCCCTTTGATAATGCCATCGGCACTCTGGTTCTGTTGGCAGACTTAGAAAGCTTTGGATCGCAGAGGAACGCGTCACGTAAAGTTGCACAATCGCCGGATGTTTTCTAGGAAGCAAGTCTGTGAGGTCTCGACTTCTTCTAGGACATTTCACGTGGCTCCAGGTGAGCTAGTGTTCCCATAGGTATTTGATTCGCTCACCAGCTCACGGGTAAGATCGAGGTATCTCGTCGCCAAATCAGAGCGTCCGCTTGGAGCGTCCAGTCTTGCAGGAGTGTGCAAGGATTTAGTGAAGTTCCAAACTAAAAAAAGTTGGTTCGTGGACGAACAGGTTCTTCCTACTAAAGGCGAGAGTTGTAGTGAGATAGTAGATATCAAAGGATCATTTCGAAGCTCCAGAATAGTGGATCGACAAGGAAATCTATGACCCTCCAGTGGTTTAGAGAACTCCCTGTACACCCTCCGAATGTATGGAGAGAGGCGTCAGAGTCCTGACGGGACAATATTTCACCGGATCTTCACAAGAAAAAGGATGAAAAGAGATTGGCATATCAAATGAAAATAACTGATGGTTTTTTGTCAGTTCCCACTGCTCAACGATTCCAAGCCATTTCGGAGAGTCCAGTTTATCATGGACAAAACCACAGCTGTTCAGTAGTGAAAACAGCAAGAGGTCGAGTGTGTTGAGTGGTCGCGACGGTCGGGAACTCGTGCAGGGTGTTTCATCAGTTGTTCCAGATCGCTGAGGAGGGATAAAACAAAAGGACCTTGGCTCCACTGGGATCGTCCTGGGCAGAGCCTAGCCAGTCCGTGCAGTGTATGTTGAAATCTTAGAGGATCGAGGTCTTAATGCATGAATGTGAAGAGATCAATGTTTCGTGTCATGTTCCTCCTCTTCTTGGGACGATCGATCACATTCCTGACTTATCCAAAAGTCTTTCCTCACAGAATTTTCACCATGAGGGGCAGATGCCTTGACAAGGTCAAGGACTACGTATGTCGTCAGACTTGGGTCAGCAGCTTTCAAGTGGATCTCGTCGTAAGGGGGTGAGAACCCTCAGGCAGACCTCTTTGGCAAGAGGGTCAATGCCCTTCTCCTATCTGCAATATTTCCAATTTTCGACTCAGAGGCTGCGAGAATCACCGCCATTGCCATCGACAGGAATATTTAAAGACAGGTTCACCTTTTTACCTCTGACAAAGGTTCGAGAGAAAGTCATTTTCAAACTGACTATATTCCAGTATCTAGTAATACCAGTTATCTCCAAGACGATCAAACATTCCTGGTGGAAGAGAGTCGTGCAGACGTTGCACATCCCCGCAAGATGAACCTGGGGCTCAAAGTGACTCCTCAACATCAAGTGAAGATCCCGCTCCAAGGCGTTTTGTTGGGGATCCCTCACATTAGGACTTTTAATCTGATGTACCGAAGAAAGTATAGAGAACGTCCATCAGACGATATCATACTTTAACGTCTGCCCTTCCACTCGAACACAATACCTATCTGTATGGGAATCTGTTTAGGCTTTTTAAAGAGAGTCTGTTAGAATTAGGGGGTTATTTCAATACAGTCCTGGAAAGCGTCTCCTCTGAAACATCACCCTTTGTGTCCAACCAAGACACAGGAAACTCCATCACCCTCACGTTATCTTCCTTTGTGTCCATCCAAGGCACAAGAAACCATTATTCTCACGGCATCATCCTTTGTGTCCATCTAAGACACGAGAAACTCCATTACTCTGTGGATTACATGGGAGAAAGTTCCTCCATCCAGGTACCTCTAAAGCTTTCGTTATCAGACAACGTAGGCGTTGGATCAGAAATCTTGTGCTCCTGTCACAACCAGGACTTACTGATAGAACTCTGTGATAGAGAAAAGTGGTTTCTAAACTTGGATTTCATAAGAATTCCCTCATTTGATGAGATGAGTCGGAAGCAATCGACGAATGCCTTCATGAGATGATAAGGTACTTTTGGTTTAGATCTGGTCGGCTTCCTGTGTGTGGTGGGTCTGGGATTACTTGTCATCATCCCACTGACTGATGGTATCCCATATATGGGATGCTCTGCCTCTGGGAGTTGAGTGCGAGGATCCCATATGTATGATTTCATTTTTTGTATATCTCTTTCGTCCTCTTGATATGTTATGACTTTTATGAGTTGGTGGTCTTAGGTCGTCTTTTCATTTGACAGGTTTTCTGTTCTTTGTTAAATATTTTTTTAAGGTCTGTAATTTGCTCCTGCCTCCTGTGTAAGGAGTCATCACCTTGATGCTCAAAGATTTCCATCGGCAGGTGTGGAAGTACGAAAAACCATTTCCCCAGCTAGGAGGAAGGACCCTCCCTTTCCCTCTATGCTTACCGAGACACAGCTACGTCAAACCCCACATAGGAAAAGGCTCGAGGAACAGCCTCCAGCGGGTAGTGGGGTGGCGAGGGTTGGTTGCCGGATGGCACCACCTGCAGCCCCGTGCCTATCACGCCACAGACCCGCATGTGAGTTGGTTCTCTCTCTCTCTCTCTCTCTCTCTCTCTCTCTCTCTCTCATTTGGTACTATCAGGTTCATACGTCAGAGGTCTACATTTTTTGAGGTTAGTCGCTTGCACTTGCACGTTTGATGTAAAGAACAAGTTTTTCTCCACCGATCTCAATATCATAACCCTTTTTATATTTCTATCTAAAACACACGCGCGACACACAGTCTTAAGCAGAGAGGCTGTTAAAAGCAGAGCTACAGGCACTCCTTGATTTTGGCATCACTCTGGCCCTAGCGTGAGAGCAGGGGGCTTAACCACGAGTAGAGGTGATGGTGTGAGGGCCTCACACTGAGACACCGGGGCAGGTGCAGATAGTGTGAGGATCTTAATACGGGGAAGGGGGGGGGGGAGGTTGCTGCTGCTTCCCACCCTCACACGGGTCAACACAGTACCCGAGAAGCAGCGACCCGTGTTGACCCAGCGGGGGGTTAGCGCCTAGCTTTGGAATCAAGACGAGGCAAAAGGTCGAAACAGGAGGCGCTCTCTTGGGAAAGAATTGTCGGTGATAAGATTAGGGATTTTGTAAGGGATGATTTCATCGATGTAGATGTGATGCTGGTGATGAAGGATATATATATATATATATATATATATATATATATATATATATATATATATATATATCCACTGTTTATCAAAATGGCGTCCTTGCT
>JAYMFT010389474.1:0-19818 GCA_038088735.1 Panulirus argus | reverse complement strand
GTGTGTGTGTGTGTGTGTGTGTGTGTGTGTGTGTGTGTGTGTGTGTGTCTGTCTGTCTGTCTGTCTGTCTGTGTTTCATTTCTTATGACGTCTGTCTACAAGTGAATATTTATTTTTTTCGTTGTGTGCAAAGACTGTGTTCGTCATGTTATACTTTCCTTGCAATGTATTGAGATTCTCTTCCAGATGTTTCCAAAGACTAGCATATTTCAGTCTCTCAATCGAATTAGGAGCAACGCATTTTGATTTCATTCATGGCATTACGTATAACACCAGGTAACTGCGAGGTCAAAAAAGACGTAGCGCTTCCCAATAAGTCTACTGAAATTTCAGAACACACAATAAAAATCAAAATTCTCTTAAATGTACGGTATTTTCTTCCTTAAAAAGAGGTACCAGATTCGCTGTATTTCTGTTGCTTAGGTGTGACGTGAATCGTTATCTCTAGCGTATGTTTAGGTCAAAGCGAACTGCCAAGGCTACCGCATATCTATAAGATCTAATGTGTGTGTGTGTGTGTGTGTATGTGTGTGTGTGTGTGTGTGTGTGTGTGTGTGTGTGTGTGTGTGTGTTTGGGAAGGGGTAAGGAGAGGAGGGTGGGCTGCATCCTCAGTTATCGTAGTGAAGCTGTGAGAGCGAGACCAAATGAGCAGTAGGAGCGTCCAATGGAGGCACATGGTGCCGAGCGAGGGCCGACAGCATGATATTTCCAGGAAGCGTGTTCCAGAGGGAAGGAGAAATAGATGGACAGATTCAGTCGGCAGTAAATTAGCAACGAGAGTCGTTGTTCCTCTTGCCCGTTGGGAGTATTGTCATTTGCACACGGATGGGTATGTGAGAGAGAGAGAGAGAGAGAGAGAGAGAGAGAGAGAATGTCACATGGAGTTACAGAGATACACAGACTACACAGACCTATGGTCTAAGCCAGGTGGTCTGTCCCTAGCACTACTGAAGAAGATGCAGTCCCCTTGAAATCAGTAGAAGATAAGGCTAGCATAGCAAAGAGAGGCTAGATGAGAATGTTTGAGCATTTTCGTATATGCATGAAATAAAATACAACAATGAACAGCAGGGGACTATAGAAAGGCGATCAGAAACATGGAGATTTACGTGGTCTGGTAATCATTGATATTAAAGTGTTTCCAGTGAAATTGTTATCATGGCACTCTATACGACCTCATATGAGTACGATGCAGTTATGGTGTTAAACTACTAGTGATGGGTAGCAAGAGGTAACGATGAAGAGTAAGGGCAGTAGTTCTATCTCGAACGGTCGGATGAGGACCATGTGATGGTTGAGAGAGTCGCATAGACCTGTTGGATGAACGCCTCTTGATGAGCAGTGCAAGAGACACGGAGGATAATCTTTGATATCCTTTTCTGTGCCTCTTCTTGCTATCCCTGATGTAAGGGGGTCAAAGAAGAGGACGAGGAATAGGAGGTACTGACACCTTTGGAATTACATAATCTGGAAGAGCCTGGGGCCCAGTAAGAAGGAATGGGGTGGGGCAAAGATGGAATGGCGATTGATGTGCAGCATCATGGTCTTACCTCTGTTGATGGTGAAGTGCTTGGTAGCAGTCCAGTTCTGGAGGCTGTTGAGGGCGTTCATGATGGCGAGAGAGTTGTTGTTAATATTTATACCTACGGCAGAGTTGCTCACGTACTTCCATCTAGCAGGCTTGGCAACCAACACTTACGATTCTCACTGAGAAAGTTTGCAAGCTATGCTTAGCCTGACTAATGCAGTGCTGAAGATTATGTTGTGCTTGACCAGGTCAAACGCTTTGGTAACTTCGGCGATGACCAGAGACATATAGGTCATGTGTTTTCAGTGTTGTAAAGTCTCCATATTAGAAAACTGCCGGTGCCCAGCCAAACACAATTTTTCTCACGATGCAAGCTGAGGACAGCAATAATGGTTTAGTTTCGTAACTCAGATGATGTAATGTAGACTTCCTTGCTTAGATGTCAGGGAAACATATAAATGCTTTCAGTCATAGATCCTTTGACTGCTGAAGAGAGGCATAGATGATGAAACACGGGGGAATGCCCAGCCCAGGGAAGAATTCTTCCAGAATTTGTTTTCTTCTACTGACTTTAAGTTTTTGCACTTAGTATTGGGTTGAGGCTGGTGTGGAGAGACAGGTGGAAGGCAGGGCATGTCAAAACATTCGAGTCTCAGTCTTGTGGTGGATATGTGACTGTTGCCTCAATGAGCTGAACTGTTTCATTAATGATTAATAGCGGAAAAGAGGGAGTCTCTTTGTTCATATCACTCACCTCTCAATATTCCATATCATTGGTTGATTTGGTGCTGGTCCGCCACTGGTCTTCTAGCTTACTGGATAACAGGATAATCTTCGTAGCGCGTATATCACGAATATCTCTATTACGAGAAGCCGCGTGGTCACTGTTGTAGTAGATTAGGTCTTGCTGCTACATTAAATGCCGTTGTGCTGAGTTTGATACAGAATACGTAAGCTGGGTGTAGTCTTTCGTATCTTTAGGGGAAGAAGAGTTGGTAGACTACCGTGATTGTGCTGTCGTAAATTTCCCCCACGTAGTTTCAGCGTCATGTATGATTAGCACTTTAGCCCAGGGATACCGAGCAGTTCTCTGTCTTAGGTGGTGTACTGCAGAGTCGTCATGGGAGCGGAGGAGGGGGGGGGCACCTAAGTAATGCGTGTGGGTATCTGCCAATGGGAAGCATCGGCTGGGATGGCATTAACTGGTAAGCCGTATTGGTTAACGTGATACCAAGAGTGTTCTCACCGAGTGTGGGAAAGCCAGCAAATTGTGATAAATGCAGCTGTTCCAAGGTGTTCGTGGTGTGTGTGTGTGTGTGTGTGTGTGTGTGTGTCTGTGTGTGTGTATGTGCTCACATTACATTATTATATTCGTCCTTTATTTCTTGCTCTTTATATTCACTTACCATTTACGCTCATTATTTTCTTCTTTCTTTACTCGCTTAGTCTAATTGTAACTTCATGATTGTTTTCCCCAGACTCTAGACTCATTAACTATGGGCCAAGTGTGGACACCAATCTCCAGAAGTCTGATTTAATGCTACCATCTTGTTCGTTCACCGTGCCCAGATTAATTCGATCATAGCATATTTATATAATCATATCATTACAAAATAAGCAAAAGGTTATCAGGGTTTTGATTTGAGTTAGGATTACACAAATAAAAGATTTAAAATGTACATTACTAACAGAGCTAGTTAGTGAATAGATTATGCAAGAAGTGAAAGAATGATGGTGCTTCTTTTATTTATCAGTTATGAGAAAAAATGGGAAACCAGTTTACAGTTTTCCTACAGGGTAGAGTGGACAGGGCCTCGATTTCTTGGAGCACCGCTTGCCGTCATCAGAGATGTTTACAAACTCCGTCATGCCTGGTTCTTGTCCTTACTGAGACGTGGAGGGCTCGCTCGCCTCAATAGCCTGGTGATTATAGCACTAAAGGTCAACAGGCTTAGGATGTAGGGTACATGACTATCTGTTTACCAGGCAGAGAATGACAACCACGGTGATGGAAGGTTTAACTGAGTGAAGCGTTGGGTGGACTCGTGATGCAGGAGGGAAGGCAGACACATGATGTGAAACACAATTATAAACTGAGAAATATCAAAGGTTTCCACTGTACGGTCATAAGGACATAGCGTTGAAAGAATGGTTGATACAGCTTCTCGGATTCATAATTAAATGATCAACACGGTTGATATGATTTACCTTCGGGTTAGATTGCCTAAATCGGGTCATCTCTGGTAAGAATACTTTAGTTTAGATATGAAGGGATTTTCGATCGGGTCAAATGTGCATCTAGAGGACAACCTAGGTACTTCAATAAGAGAGTGCGCCTTTCATCTTGGCCATAGTAGACCTATTTCTCCTCTAATGGCTCAGCATTTGGTTTTCGGTTACGCTAGATCATTTTCCTCTCATTTCTAAATTAGATCCTTAGTCAATGAGTTGTTTTTAAAAACACAACAGAAAGGCCAGTAAAGGGTACAGTTAATGACAGATCGACTGGAGACGATATGAACTGAAAAAGGCCGCAGACCTCTGTAACCAAACACGATTGAATAATAGAAAGAGGAATTCTATTCCAAGCAGGAGAAACAACCGTATTAGACGTGTGCCTTATAGTTATTTTTCAAGTACTGTAAATGAACATCAAACGTCAAGAAAGTTAAGTTAACTCCCCCAGTATGCGTAGAGCCACATCCATCAAAAAGAAATTGTTATATTGGCTGTCCACCATTTTCTTACCGATAGTTAAACATACTGACACGCTTACTTCATCATTTCAGTTCTATATCTTTACCTTGCGAGCACTGCTGCTGAATATTCAGGGTAAATTTAACTCCTTTTGCGTAAATATTTGAGTCACTCTCATGAGGTGAGTCTAACCCTTTAAAGGATGAGTTTCTCAGTGGAAATCGATGGGTAGACAGAAGTGTGGAACAGCTGTGGTAGCGGGCTATGACGGCCAGTGGCAAAGATGTGACGTCGGTGAAGACAAGCGGGGTATCGAGAGGGCACGAGGCCTGAGGCAAAATCTGCAGGTATATATATGGCCGCCTGAGCCATGAACTCCCTCAACTTGGTCTGAGGCAACACCCTTGGGAGACCAGCCGGAATATATTGCAAGTGTTGTGGGCCTCCCGAGGTCAGAGCGAAGGAAAGAGAGACTAAAAAGTCTGGGGTCGGCTGCCGTGAGTTTGAAGAGATAGAAAAAAAAAGAAGAAGAATCTATTGCTTAGGTCAGTAGGACTCAGACTATTAGAAGAGTTTCTTCTACGTCTGTCCTGAAATAATGCTGTGTTTTTCTTGTAATGAAACATACAAATAAAAAAATGTGATGATGCTCGAGCTCAAGAGAGCGGAATCAAATGATGAGAATCAATGTAAATGTTATGATTTCGACGGACTTCCACATTTTGCCTCCTGTGTAAACTATAAAATGTATAATCGCATTCTCCTTATCAGCATTTTCATTCTACTTTCCCTGCTGAAAAGATGGCATGTGGACTAATCATCTCTTACGAAAAGGATGACTTTTCCCTGCTCAAATTCTCTCAAGTAAACCACAGATTTCACAAACGAGACAAGGATCCATGGATTCTAAGATGGATAACATACCTGACGAGGATTGGTTAGACGTCAGAATAGATACACTACTCTAACATTTAGATGGGTTTCATTTACATTTTACCAATCAAATGATATTGCGTACACGACTCCAACATCAAAGTGAGGATAACCATGATCCTCCATGCCTTCAATTGACCAACAAAGCTTTTGAAGTAACATTTGCTTTGGTAATGTTGATCGGGCAGCTCTTAGCCAACCAGGGAACGACGTGCGTCTCAGACTGCGATTGGTAGCCACCCCAGCCGTTGGTCATAGAATGAATCCCTTTGAGATTCAAATTGCTGCTCTTAGTGTACAAAATATTATCTCGATACAAGAAATATTACATTCGGATTTGCATAATGCACTTCACTGTAGGATATAATCCTCCCTCTAGAGACATAGAAATTATTTCCTAAAGCTTCGTTCAAAGGTGAAAGAAACACGCTTGAAGTTATATCTCATCCTTGAAAACAAATTGATATTAGCTGGGCTGTAACATACTCCGTTCTGAACCAGATTGCTCCTTCGATACCAAAGAACGTTCTGTTTCAAGTCACAGACTTTTCTCCCCCAGAACCATCAGCAAAAACCTCTAGTCAAAACAAATGCACTACTTAATGCAGTAAGTCAGACCCACATAAGCAGAAAGTAGGATGCCAACATGAGATCTGAAAAGCACCAGTTACACACCCAAATATAAACTTGAACTCAAAAATATCTTTCGACTCTGAGGTACGATATGCATCCTCTTTAAGCGCATCCCCTGTCGAAAGCTAGAACTTATCATTGTGAGACTAAATAACCTCAATTCCCAGGCTGAAAATGTGTTCTCACCAACTCTTTAGTCAAGGAGTAATCTCAACTGAGACAAAGATTTTTTTACTCTTCAGGCACTTATATGCTCGGCCTTCAGTGTAAAGTGCTCAACTCATAGCCAAAAAAAAAAAGAAAAGATAGGAAAAAAGTTATGACTTAAAACTTTTACCTTCTCAACACAAACTATAAGGAACAACGTTCTTCTGAAGTCTAGAACAAGCCCTTGGAGCAGAAACTCTCTCGATCTTGACGCTCAAATTCTGGCCCCTCCTAAGGACAAGAAATTTTGTTGCCGAAAAGTGAAAAAAATATCATCCACGGTGACCCCATGAATATGACCTTCAAAACTACAAGATGTTTTATGAATAAACGAAAAATGAAAAGGGGAGAGAAAATTTCTCTGTGTAAAAATGGTCATGTGCATAATTCTATCTAAAGCCAAGAACTACTTCGACCAAAAGCCTGAAATATGCTACCAAGAGAAGTGGACTACTTCGTTTTCTGAAGAAAACACAACAGTGTCCCTTATTCGGCGATCATTCCTACTACGGGTGGGCTGCAGTCCTGAAGCGGACTGCAATTTTTAAGTCAATGACAATTCTGAAGGGGGTCGCAGTCCTGTGGTGCTCCACAGTCCTGAGATGGTCTTCGTTTTAAGGTAACTAATGGTCAGTCAAGCTGAGATGTAAAACAATGAAACCAGAAAAACTGTATTAGAGAAAGGAGGCAAGCTAAAATTGTTTGAGCACAAAGTAGCAGCTAATGAGAGATATGATACAGAGATAATCCAAGAGAATACCGAAAGGGATGATAAATACATACGAAGTGATGACGCAAAGAGGACACAGATAACAGATATCAAGAAGAGCTCCCGAATTATCCCTCTTCAGAATGATACAGAGTCAAATACTAAGATATCTGATTTCCAGTGCATTGACTAAGGCGGATGAATCGAGATGTGTTTGGAAGTTGTAAAGGCAATCAAACTATAGCAATTCCTCCGACGAAGTTGGAGGAGACAGAGAGAGAGGATGGGGCTTAATGGCGGACGGGGCGCTGGACTTGCTGCTGGAACTGGCACACATGTGATGGAGAAGTTGTGTATCCGGGAAACAGGTCAGAAGAGGTCAACATGGTAAAATTCCCTTAAGAGAATGTGGAGCAATGAAAAATAAGTGTAGAACTAATACAAATGTGATGACTATTGAGAAGAGAAGGAAAAAGGAAAGACTAGAAATGACACACTGTACTAAAATATACATAATGATAAACCGTGAGAGTTTATGCAAATTGCTGATAACGCTTCCGACGATAACTGAAGAGCGAAAGCAAAGCAGAATGAAAAAAAATTGGTTACGTGTACAAAGGGGAATAGACTATACATTTTGAAAAAGTCATCAAGTATACATTATGAAGAATCAGGGAACCGGGACAGAGAAATGTGGGACTGTACTATACTGTACTTCATGAACATGTAACATATAACCTGGGTAAGTGTTAATAGGATGAAAAGGAGGAGCAAAGACAGTCGAAACTCTGTATCTTGTACTGTGTAATCAGAGTTTCCTGACCCTCAGATAAAGATGTGTTACAGAAGGCATAGTTTTTAATGTTATATATTTTCATAACGAATTTATAAGCACTTTTTAACTATATTGTGGTCATTATTAGGTAAAACATACATATCTATTAGCACGTAATTTAGACTTGAAATCTAACCTCGAATTTAGCAATCTCATAGGACTAGGAAAACAATAGCAAGGTAATCCAGCACATTAATCTTATTTGTTTATTAAAAAAAATCTTTTTGTCCTATTCTTGAAAATAATCTGACAATGAAATCAAGATCAATATATAGATTTGAATGATGAGCGTGTGTTGTGTGTATAGCAATACGATGAACAGGTTATCAGCATGGTAAGGATATTAATGTTTTACAAGAGTTTGGAAAGAAGATTCTATTATGAAGGGAATCATTTAAAGTATTCTAACCTAAAGGTGTGTGTGTGGCATGTGATACCACATTTGTAACTCTAGCTGTATGATCAAGCTCTTTTGTTACCATCATTAAACCTGAATTGTCACAATACCTACTGAGTCTTTTAAACAACGTAGAGGTTAAAATTTCCTTTTTTCTTTTTCGAAAATTTTTGTCATTTCCTTTTCTTTGTTTTATGTTGGTATTTACCGATCATTCCATGCATGAATTAGAAGTCCATCTACAGCATCTACCACCAGTTCCGCCAAATTTGAAGGTACGCCCCTGCTGTTCCTGTCATGGTGCGTTACGCCTGTTCTCGTAAAGTGTACCCCCAGTTATGTGTCCTTCCAGTACTTGAATATTTCAGGAAAGAATCATATCATTATGACTCATACCTTCATCTATTTCGCCCATAACTTTATTGGTATTTTTCATATATTTGATGTGTACTCCAAGTGTCACTCCTTTTCTACAAGAATTTGCTGGGTTATGCAGCCGCAGTCGATGTAATTGTCATTAGGGAACACTATCACCGATCTAGTGATTTGGCATATGACTGCAGTATCAATGGTCAGCTGATATGCAGGTTTTGTAGAATACAGGTGTGTCGCTGAAGACGATCTGTGAGGCGGCCGTGTACTGCTCAAACACCACCACCTATCGGTACAGGAAAATAATGAATGAATAACTGCCAGAGTCTGCTTAAGTACAAAGAAGCAATCATAAGAGAGAAGAAATAGGATAGTCCCGGTAACAGTCTAACCAATCCCTGTGGTGTATACTGCAAATCCCATACAAAGAGAATCTCAGCACGTGGATTTGAAGAGGGCAGAGCCTAGTATCAGGATGTCACAAAAAAAAAGAAAACATAAAAGTAAGGTAATAGATGGTAGAGATTTTTAGCCAGATAGCATCAAAGTTAGGAGACTCAAGACCCACGAAGTGAGCAATAGACGTCTTTGTGTTACCTTAGGCACAAACTCCTTGGAGTGGAAACGATGATAGGGATTATACTGCAGAGAAGAAGCATCTTTGGAGAGTTGAATTTCAGAAAGTTGATCAGGGAGGAAGCAAGCAGGTAGTGCTTAATGGGAGGAAGGTTAGACTAATAACCACGAGCGTTGCAGAAGCGGACAGGAAAAGATCTATGTCTAAGAGATATATCCATGGAAGGTGGGTGGAACCCAGTCGCATGATGATGGTCAAGTGGGCTCTATGATACGCTTAACCCCTCTCGACCGGCGATTACAACGAGAAACTCAGTACCTTCATTTTGAATGTCTTGGCCTAAATAATTTCATTAATAGTTAATTACACTCATGATGCACAATGAATAACCATTTCTCATACTAAAATTTCTTTAATCGCTTTTAGAATTGTTTCGAGCCCAGATAACATTTCTTATAAAAGATTTTGAGGGCTAATATTCCAAAGATTTACATTCTAAAATCTAGTACTTTTTCATGACTGTCGAACTGACTAGCATTATAATCAGTGTTGAATGCTGCCTCAAAAGAAGTTCATTGTTGTTTACTCCTACCACACTTCCTGCATATATCTGTTAGATGACTAGGAAATGATTAACTAGAATGGAGTTAAGAACACAGCAAGAGCTGTATGGGGTTCTTTGTTGTACCAACCTCATTAGTGCCCTCCTGCAACAGCGGCGCCGGCAGGTAAAGACTCCTAGGCGGGCCGGCGAGCCAGTAGCGGCCAAGATTAAACCCATTGACGAAGACGACGCCTTTACCCCAGCCACTCATGTCCAGCCAGGTGTCCTGGGGCGTCCCAGAGACTTCCAAACTGCTACGGTACATGGCGGGGGTGTCCAGTGACCCGGTGAAGGGTTCCCACCCCGTGAGGCTGTGGAAATCAGGGAATTAAAAGTACTAAGAACTGTGGTCATAATGCTTAGGCAATATAATGGTAGTGCAATGTGCTGGAGGTATGGTGGTATTTCAGCAGTATGGATGTTTGATTGTAATAGGATGTTGTTGGAATATTGAGTGATATGAGGGTCAAGTGTGCATGTGACCTGCACATTTATGTATGTGTGAAAGCGATTGAAAGAAGACAGAGATGGAGGAGTGGGAGAAAGGTGCATGTATCATGTAATGTATTAACAGCGACGTGAGGAATAAGCTGCTTGGGTTGTAAGAGCCTTATTGAGGCTTAAAGCTCAGCCCATATTAGAAAAACTAGAGAATATACATTAACATTACATTTGTCACAAGCGTCTGGGATTATGAATTTGCAAAGGAACTGAAACAGAAACGAACGAATCGGTCCCTTCGAGGCAGTTTGTGATAGTGGAAGGTATCAGAAACTCACAGGTAAGTGTGGTTATAGTAGAAAGGTATATAAACAATTTGCAGAGAAAAATATGCAAGCTGTCAGTGTAACTAAAGAGGCACAAATAGTTTTAATAGTGGACTTGAAGCGAAATGCTCAAGTCTATCTCATAATGTATTAAAGTACTCCACGCGCGGCTCCATAATTAACAATTCATACCTCAAGCATCGGTCGAGGCTCAAAAGGACTCCCTACCTCTGCGTTGGCGTCTCTTGAAGAGCAAGCCCTTGGTGTGTAAGTACTAGTAACAACCTTACTCCCTACTCACCTCTCGCTGACAATTGCTCATACCAAACTATCCTGTTGTCACCCCTTTATTCCCACTCACCTGCAATAGCACATCTTTACCCCCACTCACCTGTAATTGGCTCCTTACACCTCACTCACCTGTTGACGTGATTAGCTTTGAACTCAAGCGGGTACATGAGCCACTGGTCGATCTGCATTCCGTCTATGAGCACCGGACCCTCCCAAAGCCCCTTCTTCTGTTGGAACTCGTGCGGCTGGCCATAGTCGACCCGACCCAAGTTCTCCACCAGGATGGACACTTTGGCTACGGCGTCAGCGCCAGGGAGGTTCAGCTCCTTGTCACTACCAGGAGGTCAAGGTCTTTCGTTAGACAGAACGAACAGTAATATATTGAAATGATTTTGTATTGCAGAGTGAGATGTTATCTGAGTGAGTTCCGAAAAAAAATATACGAAAATTTACGAAAATATTTTCCGTTACAGTCTTCCACAATAAAGCTGCTCGGCAGACATACGACCTAACTACGGCAAGAGAAGAAAAAAAGACATGTATAGAACCTTGAAACAGTGGTTGAGCCTCTCTCTTACGCATATGGAAAAATATCCATCAGAAAGGAAATAGATGAGTATTTGCAAAGTATAAACTTCCTTGAGAAGATGTTTTATTTGGTAAGAAGGAGAGGACTTCTTTGATAGGGTAGGAATAAATCAAGAAAAGGAGAGAGTAAAGATATTTATGAACATCATGTTTTAGATATGTTTTTGATCACCCTTTCTTGCTAATCTTGCAATCAACTCATCCTTTCACTGATGTCATCTACACCCATAAACCCATACCCACCTATCTCTCCCTTCTCTACTTTGACCCCAATTCATCATCCATTCAAGTTACTCGCCACATAATAAAACCTTCCCTTCCGTACCACTGTATAGTGCATATGCAGACGTCATTACATTCTTAACTCTCGCACTTGAATATTACACTATCAATTTTGCAGTGACACAGTCTCAGTCATACACCTTTTCAAATCACTGACTCCTCATCAACCATATCACACCTGTTGAATAACCATCTGAATCATCTTGCAGGCCTGCATGCTAACCCATCGCGCCACCCCATTCATATTTCCACTACCTTTCAACAATGTCTCGCACAAGCCTAACATATCTGATTTTCCCACTTCTGAAAGCTTATGCAAATTCCCTTCTCTGTCAGATTGTAGAACGATAAAGAGGAAAAACATCATTGGGAAGGAAAAGATAAATCGATAGGATAAAGAAAAGCTGGATAATATGTAATAGCTAATGCGGATACGAGACGCATGTAATATGGACGCCTAGTACAGTGAACACAACACGGCATTGATCAAACTGCTGGCTAGCGTCCGATTATTGACTATATGATCAATGTGTAGAACTTTTTACCAATAATTCTCTTTCTTGCATATATGTACATCAAATGAAAGTCTGAATAACAGCTGCGACGACGAACCCATAAAGCGAATAATAGTTACTTGAGAGAAACACAAGATACATGAGAATGTGGTGTAGACATATATCAATATACATCTTTCTCTTGTGGTTAATCATGACTGGTTCACTACCATGTCAGAAGAGCTGGACTCAAAAGAAAATTCGGCTCATTAGCCTGGTTTCTCTGAAATAAACTTCTGATTTTGACCCTGTAGTTATATGTCTACTTAACAGAAAGTCTTTTTCCTCGTCTTTACTCCTTATCTGACTCGTATCGTAGACAAAGTAGAAAATATATTCTTCGTAACTCAGAAGTAAAACTATTTAGCTACTTTCAAAATTTATCGTGATAGATATGAAATATTGTTATAAAAAAAAGCTTTCATTAATAAGTAATCGTTGCCATATAATACGGAATAGAAGTGATAAATCGGTTGGACTCACAGGACGTTAGTGTTTATAGAAATCTATAAGAAATCAAGAGAACGAGGAATTCGCTAAAGAAGAAAAAAAATACATTACGAAATTCAAGGAAATGAGTAGGAATGATTTTTTCCAAATCGTAGAATTGGTTACATTAAAAGAATGGTTTCCCATTCTCAGAACTCCTCCCGTAAATACCGTTGACCGTCAGGAACAAGAGAAATGGAACCGATTACAGCCTGGATCATTCCGAGTTTGGGATGATCTCGAATTTCCAGAATTAGAAGAAAAATGAGGAAAAAATAATGGTGGTGTGTTCCATGAAAGGTATCGTATTCTCTCAGAGATGACGTGTTCCGTCAAAGATGATGTGTATCTTGAAAGATGACGTATTACTTGAAAAATGACGTGTTACATAAAATATATCGTTTGAAAAAATAACCTGTTCTATGGAAGATGACGCGTTCCTTGGAAGGAGACGTGTTACATGAAAAATTATACCCTTCATGAGGGATGATATTTCCACCGAAAAGTGACGTGTTCTATGTGGAATGACTTGTTCCTTGAAAGAAAAATTGTTTCTTGAAAAAGATTAAGTGTTCTGTAGAAATTTGGTCCATGAAAAACGACGTATTTCATCAAAGATAACTTGTTTTATAGAAAGAATTATGCGTCCCATGAAGACGATGTTTTCCATGATGATGACGTGTTTTGTGAAGATAATATGTTTCATGTAGATGACGTGTTCCATGGAATATGACGTGTTCCTCGAAGATGACGTGCTGCACGCGAGAATCATATAGTCCATGAGAGATGAGATGGGGTCCATGAAAGGTGAAGTGATCCATGATTGATGACGTGTTTCACGAGAGACGTCAGTCAACGTCTCGTATTGATGTAGACACCACTGGTGCTGACCGCAACACGAGAGCTGGTACTCACCGGCCGTTCCAGTAGCCGAAGCCATTGACGTCGTCCGGGTTGCTGTAGGGCTTGGTGACGACCTGCCCGTCCACCATCACCTGGGCCATGTCCCTGAGGGAGGGGGACACAGGAGCAGTGAAAAGGGTTTTGTGTTTGGGGAAGGAGCGAGTACACTTGGGTCAAGGACATAAGAGGCCATGTTCCTGGGGAAAGGGGCAGCCTCAGTTAGGCCTGAGACCCGAAAGAGGACCTGATTAAGGGAACATACATTTTTCTATCAAGGGCCTGAGAACTGGTCATATCCCATCACGATCAGGGAAAAAAAAAAAGGGAGGAACGGAAGGCGTGATTAGATCAAAGAGGAAAGAGAAAGACATGTCCGTGGTGAGGAGGCAGAAGACACAATCATATCAAGGACAGAGGGGAAGGAGGGAACCATTTTTCTGAGGGAGGATCAGACACCGTCAGGTCAGTGAAAAGGGATGTATCTCTTGAGAGAAGTGGATGCAATCAGGTCAAGGACACGAGGGACCATGTATCTAAGACAGGAGAGAACACAATCAAGGTGGAAGCCTGGGAAAAGCCCCATGTTCCCAAAGCTGTAAGGTCAAACAGATAGTCAGAAAACACAGAGAGACGTATGTAGTGCACAAGGCATATATATAAGTCAGCAGCAATATCCCGTGATGCAGGTAGGCACGCCGGTGGTTGATACACTTCAAGAGAATATTTACCACTGCAATACTGAGCTTCTGCAGAGGCCAGGCTGTTAGGATCATAAATGGGCGTTCTTCATACTCCAAACATTTTATAGTGATATTCTTTATATTGATTATACTATTCCTTTCGCTACTACTAACACAACAATACTGCTGCTATTACTAATATTACTGCTACTACCACTGCTATACTAGTGTTGATAATTGTTAATCATAATAATGGTAATTATTACAGTAATGATGAGGATGACAATAATAGTAATAATTATAATAATGATAATAATAATATCAATTACAATAATAATGATAATAATAATAATAATAATAATAATAATAATAATAATAATAATAAAAATAATAATAATAATAATAATAATAATAATAATAATAATGGTAACGATAATATTAATGATAATAATAATAATAATAATAATAATAATAATAATAATAATAATAATAATAATAATATTAATTATAATAATAATAGTAATAATAATAATAATTATTATTATTATCATTACTATTATTGTTATTATTATTATTATTATATTGATAATGATAAAAATAATTATAAGAATAACAACAATAATCATAATAATGATAATAAAACATTATCATCATTATTATCATTATCCGTATTATGCCTTTTTACACTTAACACACAAATCTATGAATTTCTGATGACTTCCACTATCACGAATAGCCTCGAAAAGAACCGAAATTACCTGATTCTTTTTTGAATTCCGTAATATTCTTTTGTATAAACCAAGACAATATGTGCTTCTTTTTGTCCACAGGCAATCTGTGAAACACCTCTTCTTTACCTCCTTATACTTTCCCCGACTTCAAGAATATATCTCATTTTAAGACAGGTTTATCGTCTCTTGAAGTACAGGCGACACTATTGCTTTTCCATCTGGCCCGACTCGATAGTCACGATTCTTTTCTAAGACAGTGATAACGTATTGAATGCAACTGAGGAGGGTTTTTACGGATAAAAATCGAGTAAAATTTGCTTTGATTTACCTTAGAGGACATTATGAGTTTTTAGTAAAGTGAAGAGCTTCCAACATGCATGAAGTGACAAGTTATTTTTATTAAGGGATGTAAGATTATTACTTTTCCAGAGACTCTCCCAGGTCTTGAAAATTACGCAGAGTTATATGCAAAACCACTGCTTTGTTTATCTAAGCTGAGGTCGCCTTTGTCCTGTGTTCTAGCTGCAGACATCGACAGGCATCTAGTTCTTGATCTATTGTGACTCTTGCTTTCGTCTGCTCACTGGGAGTGGTCCGGCATGACTAGGGCATGAGTCAATTTACAGTATGTTACTTCACATTATGTGCCCAATGTTGACTTGATCCTTGCGTGTGCTCTGCCTAGATACAACCAAGAATTTTCGTTTACTGACCCGAAATAACGAGAGCACGTGCCAGATGAGCTGGCAAGCCAGCAGAATGTGTCCTTTGGACGGAGATGACCCTAGCATATGTCCTCTGACTTTACACAACCCTGCAGATGTTCACGGGCCCAACGACTGTATCAGTGATATAACACGGTCTCTATATAAGTCTTGTGGAGTGACATGGCTCTGACATATACGCATCGACCTGATTTGATCCTGACGTATGAAAACTAACCACACGCAACTTCCACTCGCCTGGCCTCAGCCCTGGTACATGTTGACCGATCTGCATTATTTTTTTAAGTATGTGCACCACCTGTCCATTGATCGAGGTTAATCGCGTTTCTTTTTTTTTCTTTTTCACTCTTCTGGCATAGGCTGAGTATCTTGGTCTAATTTCGATTGGTGTCAATTGACCTAACGTGATCTTGATATGACTATTGTAACCTGACATCGGCCTTGCACGTGTCCATTAACCTGACGTAGTTCTTGGTATATAAACCTTGACCTAATGTGATCCTGGAATGTATTCACTGACCTGACGTGACCTCGGATCTTGAGGGTGGAATTTGTGGCAGCGAGGAAGGCGTTCGTGGTGTACAGGATGTACCCGTGAGCCTGGCCACTCTGGTTGTTAATGGGCAGCAACTCCATGCTGAGAGGTCCCTCAAGGCTCTCAATGCTCTCTTGCTGGAGGAGAGAAGCTTGATAAGTATTGCGCATATATTTCGCCACGTCGGCTGAAATATAACCATACGGACCTAGATTACTAGCTCAGACACCAGAAGGAGCGGTCCATGTTCACAACATGGGACTCTATCACCTCCCAGCCCGAGTAGTCAAACTAAGTCAGTAGTGTACTTATAACTCTATGACAGGGTGGAGGACCTTCCTTGTGTTTTGTACGATCGATCATAGGATCACGACACTAGATGACTCTCCATAATGACTGGTTGACAACATTACCAGTCAGAGGCTTTCTTGAAAATTTGTGCATGACAGATAAATATAATGGTGAAGTGTAGCAACGTTTGTACATCACATTTCTGTATAATAAGTGTATATAACATGAATGCATGGTGGATAAAATCAGGGGAAGTGTATTACTACTGAGTATAACAGACATACATGAATGAAGCATATTTCTCTGTAATATGAACGCGTATGATCAGTATATGATTAAACAACAGACGTGGATGACTGGCATATTCGACAGGTATGTAAGTCCTCTGCGATTACTATTAGTGATTATTATCTGTGTGTTACGAGGAGAGAGAATGGCATACCGTATGTACTCCGCCTAGTTTACATGAGAGCTAAGTGTTCTGGACTTTGATTTATATATATGACAGCCATGTACAACGCCCATGTGCATCTGTACATAACGGACGTAAACCTACAAATCTGCGTATGGTCGAGTGGCAAGAAGAACATGTATGCATCCCTTGGGTCGTAATTTCTACAACTTTCTACCACAGCTCTGTTAATTTATATAGATCACACTCCTGAGTTGTGGCGAAGAGAAAATGAAAGATGAGAGTGCGTTACCGTGTGACCACACTCCTCTTAAACCAATACCTCAAAGATGCGGATCGCTCCCCTGTCTCAGGTGTCTAGCAAGAGAATGCTTGTGATTAAATCAATCGTGACAGAGGCAATATCTGAGCACACGTGTCCTGGTAGTCACCCTTGCCACACTTCCCCGCAACAGGCTGTACACATTTAGCTTGACATAACGGACGCCTGTATTTAGATTTCTGAGTGAGGATTCATACCTCCTCCAGTCCGGATATGGTGTGTCTTTGAGCTAGCTCTGATCTTTCCTGGCCTATTTTGTCTCAGTCTAAAAACTCAGATATTTCTTTCTTCGAGGCACGCCTTGGTGCAAACACTTATCCTGCTTGAAGATGATCGGTTCTATAAACGGAAAAACTTGAATACACACGAGGAGGTATCTGACCTTCTGAATTTCTAATTATTGGTCATCTTTAAACCTGTCATGCATTCTACGTCAGCTTTCCTACATTATGTTAGGAAATACAACCTCATAAATTACAGGTATTACGGCCGCTCCTGTCTTCATAGTTGTGCTTCTGGGTATAACGGTTATAGTAACTTCTCCAGCCGTGAAGTATACCAAGGAAAGGAGAGATGGGGATTATCATGGTAAAATCCCATTTCTTTCCTCAAAACCCAATCCTTCATCGTGGTATTTCTGTGTCATTTGAGGCCTACGTAGACGATGTCTCTCATCTAGATTTTTTTTAATGGCAGGAGTCATGTGATGTATTTTACTTTCATACTTAACCTTCTCTTTACAAGTAAAGCCAGAGAGTCAAGATGAAATCGTTGCTTGATGGCAATGGTATTAGTGGACATATCATCTTAGCATTACCCGACAAGTGATCTTCAGCAGCTGTTTTTCTAGGTTCTCCCCTCCTGTTTTCGCCTTGCAGACATCCTTCTCCCCATCACTCTGAGCAGAGGTACACACGATTGTGCGAGAAATCCCAAGATCTCCCTCTCAGTTTCGGTAGGAGATAACCTACTTTCCTCCGTGCCGACGATTCATCCTCTTTGGCTCATTTCTTCTGGGCGGTAATCCATTTTCGGGTGGGTTCTTTCAGCGATGTGACTTAGGAAATGTATGAGTGCATTCAAGAAACGGCAAGAATGTTTCCAACCCGGTCTCATAACACGCATCAAAACGCCCCACTTTTCGGTCGCCAGTTTTCTTATTGCATTTTCAAGATCCTTTCTCTAGAGTTATCCCAGATGACTCCTATCATTGTGTGGCGTGAGTTTATCTTATCTCTTAATGTTTCCAACGTTTGAGAGAGAGGCGATGTGAACATCTAAGATGTCTGGTGTGTTGCCCCCTTCTGTCAACAAGAGTTCATAAGAATGTATGTTACATATATGTGTGTGTCGCTCATGATATGATCGTATCTATTGCTTTGTCGATCCTCTTCTCATCTTGATTAATTCAATGAATTTTACTCACTTTATTTCACCAGAATTCCTCAGCAGTTTGCACCCCATGACTCACTGCGAATCCTGTGCCACATCATGAAGGCTGTAGCCTTCAACGAGGGACGGAGCCTGTGGGCGATACACTGGACTGCAATTTCGCCGAGTTGATTTTAGAAAGTATTAGTGTTGCAGTGTGGGAGGACCTTACCTGGACCAGCAGCTTGGGAGGAATGTACCTGAGCCAATAGTGTCGGAGGATCGTACCTGGGCCAGCAGTGTGGGAGGAACGTACTTGGGCCAGCAGTTTAGTAGGAACGCACCTAGGTCAGCAGCGTGGGAGGAACGTACCTGGGCCAGCAGTGTGGACAGGGTAAGCGCCTGGGTGACGGGGCATGACGGGTAGGCCACCTTCGTACGCTCCGCCGGCGGCTCTGGGTGATCCACTGACGGGGACGGACACACACAATGGGTCAGCTCATGTCATGATATCTCCATGAATGGTGGCAGATAAACAGCACTGAGATCATTGAATTTTCCTAATTACCTTGTGTGACGGGCATCGTCATGTCTAATGCTATAGCAAAAAAATATGATATATAATCACAAGATCAAAGGGCAGCAGATTTATCAGTTATAATATCCTTATAAATAAGACAACACGCCGTTGTACCAGAAACCAGGCAGTCATGTAAATATTCTAAATAGAATGTAACATTATGATCTGTATATACGTTATGACCGATCGTCTCCATTGAGACATAAATTGCCTCACCAACGGAATAAAATCCGAGAATATTTAGTTATCAAGAAGATATACAAAAGAAACAAACTCTACACAGTCATCACTTTTTCATTCACCCATAATTTCAATACTTCCCCGAGGTACTTTAAGTCCAATAGATACTTTCCAAAATGTATACGATTATCTTTTTGGTGAAAGTCTGTTCCCTCCCACAGGCATAAAATACCCGTACAGCCAGATCACAAGGATCTACTGAACTGGTACCAAGTCCCTCTGCCACACCCACACACACAGTCTATAGAGTATACTTGGCCAGATATCCAGCTTGCGGTGGTTCTTCCACCACAACACAGCCAGGATATATAACATACAGGGGATCGAAGAGAAAGAGGATAATCCCCGGGCCTCACCTATGCCTTCCAGTGGGTTGTATCTGGCCATGATCTCCTTGGCGAGTGTGTACTTCTCACTGTAGTCACCGGCCTCTGTCAGCGGGGCGTCGTAGTCTGCAGGAGAGAGACAAGGAGAGAAGAGTATGAGTAACACGTGAACTAAAACATGTGAACGCTTTCTCTCTCTCTCTCTCTCTCTCTCTCTCTCTCTCTCTCTCTCTCTCTC
>JAYMFT010389464.1:0-19819 GCA_038088735.1 Panulirus argus | reverse complement strand
CGACTTCGGAGATATAACCACGTCAACACACACACGGTAGAACAATGGGGCTCGAAACGTCCTCCTACGAAGAGACCCCCGCCCCTCATCTGGCCCAGTCCTCCAGGGCGGCACCACACGGGAGGGGCAGGGGCAGGAACGGGTGGCTAGAGTGCTCTGAACACAAACCCAAGTGGTTCAAGTGGAAGGGCCTGACTGACTCGATGCCACTTCTTGTGTTTGCTCTGTTGCAGTAGATATACGTACGGCAATAAGTGGGGGCTACTCCACTCCAGATCTGTGATCTCGGAACAATAACATCTGTGCAATATATGAACTCTACATCATAATATATATATATATATATATATATATATATATATATATATATATATATATATATATATATATATATATAGTATTTAAAACTACTCTATGACCTCTTTCTGGGAGGGTCCTGGTGTTGTTACCCTAAAACCCATTTTCCCGGGGTTCCTACAGGATGGACCCCTTTGAAGTGAAAAGTTCATTGACAGTTGTACTCTTTTCCGTCACCTGACAAAGATACATCCTCATCAGAGATGACTTTTCACTCGCAGTGTAACCTCAAGCAGGCCGAGTCCAGTAACATTTGGGAAATCATGTGACTCTTGCTTACTTAGTAATACGTACTACTGATTATTTGTTTTTTTTTTCCATGCACCGGTTTAGGATTGCAGGTAATTGCTTAAGGTGGGAGTATGGCAAGTATGTTTTGGGCCAGAACTTCACACACCTTTCTTTCCTTATCCTTCAGATTGACCCTTCAGATTGACATCATATCAATCTGCAGCAAATGTAGTATTTGAAGGTAACCTTATCGATGTACGAACAATAAAATTTTACGAACGTTACTGCTCGGTTTTAGACAAAAAAAAAAAAAAGGAAACTTTAACAAATTGAAATGAAGGTGACTACACGATTTAAGTTTCCAGGACCATATGCGGTGCAGGAAATGCCTGAGCTAGTGCCTAAAGATGACAGTTGGATAATTGAACTAGATTCTTGGAAACAGTACTCTGACGCTTTTTTAGACCATATCTTTTCAGATGGGTTTGTTGCTTAGATTTATATTGCATCAGCAGTGCATCCTAGACCTGTATCCTAGTGGTACACTCAAGCACTGTATCCTAGTGGCGCACCCAAGCACTGTATCCATTTAGTATACCCATGCACTGTATCCTAACCCTGTGTCTTAGCCTAATATCCAAGCCTTTTGGCGTCTCCTCTGTTGCTCCTTTGCATCTATCAAAAAACTGCTCACTGTCAACATTGACAAATTGGTTTAGAAACTTGAAGGTTTTGATAATGTCAACCCTTTTTCTTCTCTTTTCCCATGTGGGAACTTTATTATGTCAGGGACCATATTTGTTGACTACTTATGGACCTATTCTGTTAGATATTTAAGTGAGGTAACCAGTCCTGATAAGCATAGGTGTAATATAAGTTTGTAAGTAGTTTACTGAACAGATACTTATTCAGAAATTTTGATGGAGTTCTAATGATAACGGACAGATATTTAGTCTTCTAAATTATTCTGTTCATGTGTTTTGGCGATGGGCTGGGTTTTGATCCCAAATTCCTTTACACCTAGTTTGTTTCCCGCCAGATTATAGGTATAAAGAAGCGTTCTTTCAATGTGACACATACTCATTACTCTGCATATACTTCGGTTGAACTTCAACCATGTATCAGGCCAACTTTTGAGCTTGCCTACGTCCCTTTGTCAGTTGACGCAGTTCTCCTGATACTTTACTCTCATGACCTTAATGTATATGTGTGTATGTTTATGTTGTGCGTATGCTTATGTATGTTTATTAGTTTATATGTGTTCGTTTGATTGTGTTTGTGATTACTGCTTTCAATTATTTGTGTCACGGGAAGATATTTTAGCGCTTGTTGCCCCGCATATTTGTACCATGTCCTTATTCTTCTGTGTTTTTATGTACACACATTCACACAAGCCTAAGCCAGGTACCTGTTTATCGACCAGTCTCAAGGAGAGGATGAACAACTGAGTTGGCTGTGAGGGGACTGCTGCTCCTAGGATTCGAACCCCAGCGGCCCGTATGTGAATTGTGGTCAGCGATGCTAAACACTATACCAAGGAAACCCATGCGTGCGTATGTCCTCGGGACAAAGGTGTGCGTTAACTTCCTTTGTGGCAGAGATTTATCACGTGAGAATGTTCCCGCAGGAAATGGCAATGTGAACACTGGACGTGACCAGATTATCCGCAGCAGACAGGCACGGGTATCAGGGGCTGGCAGGCGGCGTTAGCCAGTCCTTGAAACCAGCAGCGAGCCGCGCCAAGAGCAGGCTACGCGTTGGCCAGCAAACGTTTCACAAAGAGCCGCGCCATGGACAGGTCAGACTGCGTCCGGTATGCGTTTTCACAGGGATTCGCGCCTGGAGCAATTTAGACGTTGGCCAGCAGACATTTCAGAGGGAGTCGCGTCAAGTGCACGCCAATCTATAACCAGCAAACGTTTCACAAGGAGCCACGCCAGAAGCAGGTCACACGTTGGTTTAGCAAACTTGTCAATCGCCTCCAAGACGTCTCACAGAATTTTGAGAATAGATTACTAGAAGTATTGAGATATTAGAAAGACGTCTAAAATTACCCTGAAGGTCTTATTTATGAAGCCTTTACAAGACATTATTTGTCGTCGCAAGATGTTGACTTCATGAACATGATGTGCCTTTTCTCTTTAACGATTTTTTTTTTTTGTAAGACTTTCGGATTCCTTGTTGCTATGAAGTCTCTATGCTGTAAGGTTCATATGAAAGAGGTGATGAATACTTTTTTATATTTAATATTCACTATACATTAATACAGCTACCATTGGTATTATTATTATTTTTATTAGGTATTATTATCAATATATTATTATTATTATTGTTATTGTTATTAATATATTATTGTTAATATTATTATTATTATTATTATTATTATTATTTTTACTGGTTTAAGCCGTAGAATTCTATTTACCTCCAAATTTGTCTTGGACAGTCCATTCATGTTGTGTGTCGTAATAGTCATAATGCACTTGAGAAGTGCTATGTTTGGCGTGGATAGCTGGGTGCGGTGCGAGGTTCAACGACTTGGGTGCGCGCCGCCCTCGCAGGAAGATAATATCGCATTAATTTTAACGTGGCATTACTTTATTATACACGGGGTTCACTTTGCAATACGTAGATAATCGATCTTAACGCAAATAGCGTCGATGTATTACTTGTACTGCCGTTAGCAGATCATTAAACTGTATGTACCGCATTTGTGTGACATCATACCAGACTCATGGACGATATTGGCCGCCAACAGGACGAACCCCAACTTTTTCGTTCTCGTTAATTATGTAATGGTGGTGTTGGGTCTCCCCGCACTGGGAGTGTTGGAGACCTTGGGAAATGTCAAGGCATATTTCACCAGGTTTCGGGTTATGTTGATACTGCCAACACTGTCATCTTTACTGAGCCGGAATGCTCAAAGTTTGCTTTTATTTTAATTGGGTTATTCTAGTGAAAGTTAATGCTATTGTTTTCATGTGTGCTTGTATGTAAATGTGTATGATTGTTTTTGGTGTACGTATGTAGGTTTATGTATGATTAATTACACAGTCGCTTGTTTTTGGTGTACGTATGTAGGTTTATGTATGATTAATTACACAGTCGCAGGACCTCTAATATGGGGATCATGCAACTTGTAGGATGCATTCCACTCAGGAGCAGGGAAATGACAAGACTCCTCTGCAGCGAGAAAGTCCTGGACAGAATTGCCCTCCATGCCGTCTTATTAACGAAGGTGATCTCGCCAGTTTTTATGCATATGCATGTGTTTTTGGCCATGCGATATATGAGGACAGGTATTGGTATGAGGGCGTGTGCATGAAGTAATCATCATGGACAGTATGTAACAGAGGTGTATGCTGACGATAATGCTGTAATATCGCATCATATTATAGGTTGATGCGACTTCCTAGATCCTTTGATTTCCAAGGGAACGACTTTCCGTATGCAGAGAACGGCATGATAGGGCTCATGCCGAGGTTGCTTAGAAATTTGCGTATTCAGTGTGTATCCGCGAAACTTGAAAGAAGGCGGAACGTGTATCAGATACACTGGGGGACTGATAACGTTGGTAAGATGATATCTTTTTACATCAAGAGACTTGTCTTATACAGCGGGTAGACAGTGGCGGGTTGACTTGTTTAAGTTGTGGAAAGATGGTTTCGTAACCGTCATAGGAAGTTTCCTTCTCTTCGTCTCCGGATGTTATTGCGCCACTATTAAAGCTGCGTGTGGCAATGACCCCTCGAGTGTCCTTACCGAGAGTACACACGGAATACGGCTTGGTCACGGTTGCTGCTATAAACTTCATTTCTCTGGAGAAAGTATTGATATTCTCTTGCTTCTGTCAGTGAACCAAGGTCGACGAGATTCACAAAGCCTCGACATGAAAACATAAGAAACAGTGGGCTACGGTGCTCGAGTGGTTAGTATTACTTGCCATCAGTTACTCATGGGCTTGCGGGTCTAAGCCCATCTGGGTTTGAATCCCGGGTGCCGCAGTCGGCCCGGACCCAAGCAGGTGTTCATTCTCTCCTCCTGGGGCCGAGATGGCCATGATTACGACACTCGGTTACACGTTCCGTCTCAGCCACCGTGAAGAAAAATTGTGGTAAAATTCAAGGAGAGACACGATGGATTAATCCGTACCAAGTGTACCTGACAGCCAAGCTGTGGGAGCTTACGTACAGCTGCGGGCCGCGCCTCTAAATAATTTGACTGACCACAGCTGCCACGGTGTAAGTCGGTCCAGGAGCGGGGGTGTAGGTGAAATAGACAGGCCTCGGTAACGGCAGTCTGATATACGTAATATTGACGTGCGCAGCGTGGAGTTTCTTTGTTCCCCTCAAGCCCTTGACTGCTACGGCTAGGCTCTTGAGCACGACGGCTTGACCTTTTGAGCACAGCGGTGCCGCCTTTGGGTGCAGTGGCGTGAACTCTGAACCCGAGCCTTACGTGCCTGAGAATATTTCAAGGATCTTCTCGGCACAGAAGACTTACCTTGTATGATAATATTTTTCCAACAGTATTAAGACGTGTACTGTAGCGTTTCCGTGTTGTTGAGTGGTGTCACGCCTCCCTGCGTGTGCTGCACAGAGATATCATCATGGTCTGAAGCAACTGTTGCAAAGCAGTGATTTTCGCGTTTTGCGGTTGCCCATAGGATTATGAAGAACATGTACTTTTGTATTATTATTGTTGTCATTATTATTATTACTACTATTATTATTATATGTAACCCCAGGATCCCTTCTCTTAGGCTTCAGAGGCTTCGAGGTTGCGCAACGTTTGAAGAGGGAAATTATTGACTTTGGATCGAGAAGTTCCTCGACGCGACTTGTACTCCCTTTCGTCAAACCGTTGATACGCAGTTTGATTATACACACACACACATACACACACACACACACACATATATATATATATATATATATATATATATATATATATAGGGGAGAGAGAATACTTCCCACGTATTCCCTGCGTGTCGTAAGAGGCGATTAAAAGGGGAGGGAGCGGGAGGCTGGAAATCCTCCCCTCCTGTTTTCACTTTCCCAAAAGAAGGAACAGAGAAGGGGGCCAAGTGAGGATTTTTTCCTCTACGGCTCAGTCCTCTGTTCTTGGGGTGGATGAACAGCTGTGTTGACTGTGGACCGACTGCCGCAACCAGGATTCTTTGTTGATGAAAAAAAGGGACATCATTTTTCTATATTAACAATAAAAATCAAAATCTAATCATAGAACATGTTTACCTTGTCACTTTCCACAATGTTTCATGTAAGCCGGGAGCACCTGAGCAACAGGGTTAGTCACTATATTTCATCCAATAGCAATTAAGTACTTCTCACGGGTATTTCAAGCATTTGACATATCAAAATTATTTTCTTTCTCTCCAAAATGATGTTTGCATATACCGGAAACACTGAAACTATATCCATTATCATAATAATACTGGGCTTCGATCAAGTGATACCTCCAATTTTCCTATGAACTACGTTGTCCGCGTCTGAATTTAAGATACGTGGAAATACTGGTAATAACATCAACACATCTGATATATCAAACTGCAGTGACGCCTAATGCGTGTCGGAAAAGGTACAATGGGTGGGTCATTGTTTTACTGGCCCGTCAAATATCAACTGGCATTCATGCCATCGCCACACCTCGATCTGTCACGTGACATATTCGAACATTGATCATTTCTGTCCCTTAACTCCTTTACCCTGACGAGTGTTACCGCCTGGACGCCGGCTCGGAGATACATTATTTCATTCAGGAATCGTTTTACTTTTTCATATTGATACTTTTACTAATAAGCAGCCTGTATTTGGAATAAGCCACTAAACATTAATCAGATGCTTATCAACCTAAACTAAGCTAGGCTCGGTACGGTTTTGGTACGTCTATTGCGTGTATTATCATTAAACTATGACAAACACCAATATTTATGATTAATGTCTCTAGATCTCTCTGAACAAAGTTAGTAACCACCGCTAATGTTAACCTGTTCCCTAAAATTGCAGATACCGCAACCAAAATAATGGGGATAACACTAATAAGTAGGAATCGATCATTAAAATTGAAATACTAAACATAATATTTCCCAAATAATAATAATAATAATAATAATAATAATAATAATAATAATGCACAATAAAAAAAATAATAATAATAATAATAATAATAATAATAATAATAATATTAATAATTCCAATCGAAACCAAGCTTTTATCTAAGCTATAAAGCTCCATGAACAAACAACACATAACACTAAAACCTTTTCCTACGAACACACGAAAAATCTACAGTTCATATGGCCGTTATGTGGCGCCCTTCTTTTGACTTCTCTGAATGGTACAGTAAATTGTTTGATCTAACCCACACTCGTGTTTTCTTTAACCAAAACCTTAAACCCATCACAAGTACCGCACTCCCGACATGTTGCCTCCTGCTTGGCTGGGATGTTGTTTAAACCCCGCCCTCCAGTTTGCACAACAAAGGCCAGCTTTGGTTACCTGAATATTGCGTCTTTTGTTCAACCCTGACCGATTCACATATGTATTCTTATGAAGTCTTCAAACTGGTTTTTGAAGCAAGACCTACATATTTTTCCCCGAACAACCACTTCGGCAGCTGAGTCGATTGTAAAGACGTTTATTAAATAAAAGCTGCCACAGAAAAACATTAAAGATGTTTAAAAAGGTGGCTTTCAGCTGTTAATCACTTTAAGAATGTGTTAATTATCGTCTCACCTCGACTTGACCCAGTTAATGAAGTGCCAGTTCTTGCTTGTTCTCCCGCGGGATTCAATGACGACTCAAAGCTCAGTTCCATGAATCTGGATTCAGGTTCGGAGTATCTGAAAGCATATATTAAAGAAATTAGTTCTGTGAACATGCTTGCCCAAACCATATTCCCTCTAACAAGAAAAATGCTGCTTATTCCTACATGTTAAGTATGAGATGAGACAGGTTCTGTTTACAGTGCTTACACTGTTGTATTTCATTTTGGACTAAAGGCAATACAGAGATTTTTTTTATGTAAATTAGTAATGTCCGGAGTTTGGCTATGACCTTCCTGTAAGACACAACCAGGAAGCTGGTACAACATTTCCACCTTTTAAGACGAAAATTCCCGAGGGGAGAGAAGGAACATATTTTAAACATAGTGCCGACAACAGCTGCCTACCTTGTTGCTTGCTATACATTAATCAGCTTTATTTCTAAGGCAGAAATATCACCTAGTTTGCGTCTCTCTCTCGTCAGACAACGAGAGCTTACCCTGCGGCAGGTTGTGAATATTCCTGTTTTCCTTTTCCTATGGAATATACTGTTGATGAATTTGTACATGACAGCATCCGCCACCCAAGCCACACCGATGGTGCGTAAAAAAAGATACAAGTTTCCTTACCGGTATCGTAAATCCCTGTAACAGATTCCTTCTATCTTCCAAGAAAATCACTAACGTGCAAGAGAAACCAGGAGAGGTCATGGTACAGTAAAACTCATCAACAATAACTGCTTTTAATGCACCTGACCTCCGTGGGACAGGCACAAAGACCTGAGCTGACAGTAATCCGGGAGGACAATCTGGGAAACTTAATATTTACTCAGCTATATTGTCGATCCCCACACCACCAAAGCTGCCGCTTCGGTGAGCTGCTGCGACCGAGGTCAACAGAGGTCAGGTGAAGACCTAGGTGGAGACCATCTTGTTAAGCACACTAAAATAGCTGGAAAGAGCAGCTGGAAGCGTTGCTTGATGCAAGAAAAGTAATCCCCATATGGGTAAAAAAGAGGAAAACTTTAACAAAGGACAAAATTAATATTGAACAAATTTCAGCATCACTGACTAACTGTATGACGAAGGATTATTTACAAACCATTTAAAGACTACTTGAGTACCCATGTGGTGTCCACTGCTGGCGCCAGGTAAGGCAGTCATGGATAGGGGAGTTGAAACAATTAATGTGTACTTACAAACTCCCCAAGGCCGTACGAGGTCAAACAGGTTTGAGGGGGCTGGGTTCCCAGGTCATCAAGGGCGCCAGACCCTCGCACCCAACTAACGCCCATGCTGCCCTTAACCCATCGCCACCTGCAATTATTGGCAATTAAACAGTCACAGCTATTAACGGAGCCAATTAACCCCAGTAATGACCGGGGAGACCTAGATAAAATTCACACGAACAAGCCAAACCGAGCTACACTCATTGCCTCAAACCAGAACAAATACTGAATCTCAAAATAAGATACTAAGTTAGATTATGGTAAGGTCTTTGTTAATATTTTGGATCACCTGAAGATTTTCCCCCCACTCCCCCAACGTTTTTCTATGCTAGGTTAGTTAGATTAGTTAGGCTAGGTTGGGTTAGATTGCTAGGTTGGGTTAGATTACTAGGTTAGTTAGATTAGTTAGGCTAGGTTGGGTTAGATTACGTTTGAAATCTCCAGATGATCGTAAGATTCTGACCTGACAAAGATGACATTTTGATCAGTATACATCAACTGCAGGCGAAGGAATATCTGACATAATCCTGAATACGCGCCTGAAACTGAAATCAACAGCAGAGAGACAAGGTGCATTAATTTTGTGGCTGCAAAAGAAGGTGGGAACGCAAATACGGGATCCAGAGTACACAAGTGGTCCAGGGATTGGGCCTCAGTTACTGAACATTCTCAGTTTAGAGCAGCAAACACCAGCAGCAGAAGGAACTCTCGAAGTAACATCAAACAGCAACAGCTACATTAAGCACCAGCGATAACAGCAACAACTTCAATGAAGCAATCTCGCGACATTGGTAGCATCACGAATCAGAATATCCAGTAACAGCAGAAGCTGCATCAAGAAAAAAAAAGTAGGTACCACAACAGCAACAGCTTTAAGGGAAAACAATGAAACGCCGTCACGTAACGTCAGGATCAACAGCAGCACACACAACGAGAGGAACAGCAAGCAATAAAGATCGCAGTAACAAGCAGCAAGGGCCGCAGCAAACAAGACCAATAAGCAGCATCAGCACCAGTAATAAATAAAACATCATCATCTATCATCACAAACAAGGAGGAAATAACAGCAGCAGCTGAGGGGAGGAGTAAGGGCAAGCAACAACAACTAAATTCCAAGCAAACTTGAGTAAGCAACAGCAGGGACGGCGGGCAACAAAAACAGATGAAGGACTAGAAAGTAAGTAAGAGCATCAATATCAACTCCAATTAACAGTAACAGCGGCAGTAGTAAAGAGAAACAGTAGTTTCAGCATTCACTAAAGACAACAGTTATAGCATCATCAACAGCAGCAAGGGAAAGCCACTACAACATCACCACACAGTAAATACAGCACCAACATGCAGCAAAAAAGAGAGCGCAAACAGCAAAAAGCAACAACAACATCTGCTGGCAAAAGCACCAGGAATGTACTTACAACTGCTTCAGTAGTTCAAAGAGCAATAAGCTTCAGATTCTTTAGCTTCCGCACCAATCAACAAGAACGAGCTTGACCTAGCAACATCACGCAAATACAAGCATGCAGCATTATCACCAGAAGCAGCACGTAGAAACTAAGGTAAGCAAAGCATCCTTTAGCGGCAGCCTGACATCCACACGGAAGCATCAGCAATCAAGCAATGATAATCATCAACTGCAACACAGACCATTACCAGACTCTGCAATATTAGCACGAATAAGGAAAAATATAACATTCATATGATCTTTATCAGCAAAACAGGGAGTAATAGCAAGCAAAATCAGACACCAGCATCATAAGTAGGAAAGAGTAGTTAGGCAAAAGCTTTATACCCACAGGAACTTTAAACGAAGATGCGTTCCCGCCTCCGACGTCTTTGTTCAATGTTTACCCCCGTGGTGCCCAGCCCAAGGCGGAGGGTTTGATGGTCGAGCTTAACCTAAGGTCGCAATAGTCTGGTATCCCTCGGGGCCTCTCCAGGAACCTAATCTACTCTAGGAATGTCACCTCATTCTTGAGGCCTCTCTACACATGTTGTGACGGGATAACGTTAAAAAGTACTGCATACATAACTATCATTGCATTTCAAAGCCCTCAAATTTATATAACTATCCTTACCTTACAAAGCCCTCAAATTTTATAAATGAGAATCCAGGCACGAAAACTTCCAAATACTGTTTGCAAAACTCTTGAATAAAGTAATTTTCAGTCAAAATTAAAAGCAGTCGAAAATACTTTATCTGCACTGAAAAGTTGTTACCAACTGGCTGTATTGGGAAAGATCTGTCACTGACCGATACATAGTGTTAGGTCAGTTTTGTCCACTATCTACGATTTGACAGAAATGTGTTTTACTGATATAAAGGAGATACTTATAGCTTTTTCATCTGTCACAACCTAAGACTTACACGAAACAGGGAGTAACGTTCAAAAAAACTACGTGAAGAAATTCTTTATACAAATATTCTTTGAATCTTCTTCAGGGTAGCTGACACTGCTAGCAGCCTTAACATGCTTCACTGGTCTGTTTAAGCCCTACATAAGATAAATTCTTCAAACAGTTTCCTTAGAATGTCACTCATCATTCTATGTTTCTAATTTATAAAAATCTATAAAAATTTTGGCACCTAATCAATTTAAAACAATTCTTACGAAAAAGTAATGCGTTTTCTACCACAATGAGATTAATACATGCGATCAAACCATTAGCTGCAACTCTTGCCTATATAAGCAATTATTTTTGATACCAAGTGACGGTAGTACATTGTAATGTAAATTAACTCTTCAGAAATATTTGCAAACTATAATAGAATTCAATGGGTTTACGTTAATAGAATAAGTTCCTTGTTGAAAAATGTCAAACTGGATGTGTAGCTCAAGAGTATTCAATTATGTATACATTTTCAAAAGGAAAACCTCCACAGGATTGAAAATGTATTAATATCAGACAAGCTACAGTTTTCCTACAGAACATAGCGTATTGCTTGTAAAAAATAGTAAAAGACATATTAGTGGCTAAATGTTTATTTGTATAATATTTAAAATGCATATTTACATCTATATACAATATGACTATCACAGGAACGGCTCTTCCACGTCTCGTAGGTCACCATGAGTCCGCAGGCGGAGGTTCGAGACACTTCAAACACTCCCTTGGAGGACGCTCAGGAACGTGGTCTAGAGGCGAGGAAGAAGTAAAGCTTAAGTTTTGTTCGACTAACTCGAGGATCCGAAGCCAGGTCCACTACTGCTACTACCGTGGTCGCTGTACAATATGGTGCTGTAGTTGCCGCTGAATGAGCTACTGGGAACACCGAAGAAGCCGTTATTAAAGCTACAGTCACTTTCCATGTTGTAACCGGAAGCACTGTCGAAGCCGTCAGCGTTACTTTGGGCAGAGGCACCGTTGAAACCGATGCCGCTATATCCAGAGGCACCGTTGTTGCTGCAGCCACTGGAGTATCCTAAGAAGCCACTGGTTCCCAAGCTATGGCTTGGCTGCTGCGCACTGTACCCGTCAAGCTGCTGTGGTCTGCTGTAGGCGTCGGTGAAACTCATGTGCTCTATGGGACTCTCTGGGGGACTCTCAGAATCTGAGTCCGACTGGAGCGTGTCCTGGAGGTCGCTGATGTAGTCGATGACGTGTTGGATCAGCTCTAGTTTCGTCACTTTACGGTTCTTGGGGCAGAGGGGTACCAAATCCTTCAGCTTGTCCAAGTAGAGGCGCATCTCAGCAGCGTTCTCAGGGGCCATGGACCCCTTTGCGGCAAGGGCTGCGGCCATGGCGGCAGCCATACGTTCTTGATAAACAGAATTCATTGTAAATGCAAGCTTAAACTAGACGAGCAGATAAGATCTAATAAGCTTGAAAGGCTGGTGAAATCTGATGCAGTGCGACGAGGTTCCCGGTATATATGGCGGTGCGCGTGCGACTAGTCACTCCCACTTGTGACGTACTGCCGAATGATTGGTCGAGTCAAGAGGTCCTATGGGATTTGTACACCTTGTCCCAAGTATCTACCGCTTGTCGGCCAGACGTGACGGATTATGGACAATGTATCTGATTATCTATCAAGGGGTTATCAAAATGGTAGAATTATAGTGACAAAATTTTCTTCTGAGTTAGTATGGGTCAGTTCCAGTAAAGTACTGTGTCACCTATTAATACTGATAACATGGGAATCGTTCAATGCATTCACTATGTTACAGAAAAGCTTCTCCATATATTGAAATCCTATATGAAAAGTTTATGAAGTATGAGAAGACGGCTCAAGCTGTCCAAGTTGTGAGAACATGCTGATGATAGTAACAACAAAAGCGAAGCTAGAGTAATCGCTGATGCTAAATGGGCCTTAATGTGTTTTTCCTAACAGATTCATTGAGAACTTTTTCCCTCCGATCGGATAAGTGGAATATAACTCACTTAAAGTATCATAATATTCAACACAGGCGCTCGATGCTTCATCGAAATAGACGGCAGTTAATGATCTACATGTCTGGAGACGATAATCCGCTTTCAAAAGACGCTCATTCCCCACATACAGTCAGTGACTGGCTGGAGCTAAAGCTATTAAGGACTCCTGGGAGAATCTGCGGGAATTTTCACCGTAGCTTAATTAACGAGAACAAAACCCGCCAGACCACACACGTATGGCTTTTCCCCAGTTCACAAACAGTGAATACTGGCGTACGTTCAGATCTACTGCCATGGGAAATTTTTTCTTTTTCTCAATCCCTAATTTTATGATAAGAATGACATTTATACACCTAAACATTCTAAATAACTGTACTGCCCCGTATGAAAAGAATTTACTAATCATGGTGAAAATTTGGAGTAAGGCAAACCCACAATGTGGCTCATTAAGGAAAGAAGGACCTTGTTTGACCTGACACGGCTCATAGTCAGCCCAGGGGAACGGCGAACGATGCCTCTTGATCTAGAGGTATTGGCAGCAAGAGTTCAATAAGCTAAGCTCGCATAGCGACTGGCTTATCTTATATACTTCCACACGAATTTTATACATAAATTGTTGAAAACAGTCCACTCTTGTACAAGCATATTCATCATAAGAAACCTAACAAACGCCATCAGAAAAGGCTCTTGCCTAGAAAAATATACAGCTGGCATTCCTCAGTGAGATAGGGTAGCCTAAAATGTAATGAATATAGGAAAAAAATAATAAAATCACTCGGACAGCTGCAAAAATATCGCACTAAACGATTTTGAGGAACGTATGAATTTAATACAATCAAATCCTGTCAGTCCGAAAGGAAAAAAAAATAGACAAGTTAATTCCCATCACATATATGTCTCCTGAAAAGCCAAGCGTACGACTTTCACGTAAAAACGCACAATGAAGACCGAGGACAAGGACGACATTAATACAGGAGCCGTGCTAGGCGAAGACATGGCGTAGAACCTTAACAGATCAACACAACATGGCGTAGAACGTAACACATTTCGATTAGATAAATGTGTGTGCAGTACAGTCCTCAACAAAGTCATCAGTAATAACGTAATCTGTACATTAGCACAATGTCACCCTCTTCCCAATGGGAGGGAGATGTTACCCTCCTCACTGAAAGGTACCATTCTCTCTATTGAGAGCGATTTACTGTTACCCCAAACCATCAACCAAATTTCATTTCACAGTTCAGAGAGTGAAAACACTTTCAATAAGATTTATCGACAAACTATTCAGACAACATTGTCTTGCTCTTTGGAGGTCCGCCTCCTCGACCCTCACGCATCATGCCCCCATTGTCAAAAATGAATGTGCAATAACTCGATTATTGTCGACTAAGAAGGCTTTAGATACCCTGTCGACCATATGGTGTATTCGGGGAAAGGGGACCATGGCTATGAATGAGCGGGCTTTGGTATCACTAAGGCATATGGGTTTGCCTTTCATTGTGAAGGAGACTAGGTTCTTGGTCCTCTGCATCTTAATTATGTTCCGTGGCGGTCATTGACGAGGAACAATGCAGCGAGGAGGACATGAGAATAACGGATGACTTGAAAGTAATTGAGCTGAAAGTGACCGGATGGGATAGGCCTCTAAAGAGCCGTTATCTAAAGATATTGAATTCAGGCTGCAAAGGTGTCGATATTGTAATATATGGATTACCCTTGAAAAGAGCTGTTATCTTGAGGATGGATGTACTAGACTTCAAGGAGAGTTTTCTTTATATATCTTATGAAAAAGTGTGCGCTAAGCTTCAAAAGTGTCTAGAGTTAAAAAGAGAATGGGTAGGTTAGACTTAAGAAAAAGTGTGCGCTAAGCTTCAAAAGTGTCTAGAGTTAAAAAGAGAATGGGTAGGGTAGACTTAAAAGACGTTGAGGTCTTAATATAAAGGAGTGGGTAGGCTTGAAAAGTGGAACGAATTTAATAATCTACGCTTCAAGAAAATTTACATATAAAGAGCATGGACGTGTTAACTTAAAAAAAAAAAAATCGAGGTCTTAGGAGACCAGAACGGACTAGTCTTTAAAAGAATCGATGTTAAGAAAATGGATCTTGTTAGTGGATGGGCTAAGCTTCAAAACAAAGATCCGGATACGGGTTGACTAGCCTTCAGAGGAGTCATCTCAACAGTACAAGCGCGCGTTCTGATTCAGCTGGTAAAGGCATATGCACTAATTAAATATAGAACATCGGAGTTACGTGTATATGAGTAAGCTAAACGAAAGTTGTATTAAGTGCACATGAATCACCTGAGTTAAAGTTCCCTTGTCAGTTACTACAGCTAAATAGTAGTGGAACCGTTCATATTAGTGAAGGAGGTTTGATTATTGTAGAGTTTAATGAACACAAAACATTTTATGATTAGCAAAGATCGTAACAATAATGAGATTAATAATAACAATAATAATAATAATAAATCAACTGCAACCAAAGGCTTACTCAATTAACAAATGTGATGCTGTTATAAGATTCGCCAGGTCTAGCCCGTCGTCGGACGGTCCGGTCGTAACACTTTTATGGAGAAGAATTAGTGGGATGAACATCCATGTTGTTAATTATATCCACTGTGCTTGAGACGGGTTACTGGAGCGGTCTGTACGAACTTGTGCTCCCTTGACGCGGTTTTACTGTCACAGTGCAATGAATGAAATTTATATATTGTCGTGACATGGGCACATAATAGAGTTACATGCAGAATTTCTGGAATTACGTCCATATGGAAACACACAAGTCAGAAATACGAGATCAACTGCGTTCAAAATTAATCACTGTGGCACAGTAAATTAACCAATACGCCACAGTATTGTTTTGGTTTCATTCTAGCCAGCGTAGAACAAGAGTCAACTCAGAACGATGAGGTTTAAGAGTTCTTGCCCTTTGATATCAAAGATGTGTTATTGTTCGTTTTATTGCAGACGGTACCTCGCTAAAGCGGGAATGGAAGTTAGGCATTAAAATTCTGTTTAATTCTCCAAAAATAATACCAAAATTAACGATGTATCATTGGCCATGCACTTACTTTAAATATGTATTTCTGTAAAATACTTTCAAATAATGAAATAGATTCGTTAGCTTACAGCCACGACCCGACAAACCTACTATATAGGTCTTCCAGTGCGGCAAATACCTGAACTTACAGACGGCGGGTCAAATGGGAGCGCTAAGTATTTACTCTGTCCTGTCGCGTGTGTACCCACTTGCCATACCGTCAGTCCTTCAATGCTTTCCTTTGTCCACAAAATCATCCTGTCCAGTTCAAGTCAGACCACCCAGGCACATTTGTCAAACAACTGGCATTATATTTGCCCTCGTCTTTCATAACTCTACTATCCAAACTGAATTATGATAACGTTAAACTTTGTTAACCCCTTATCCTGTTTTCGCTTTGTAAAAATCATCTGGATGCCACTGATTACGATTTAAATGAAATTACAAATCAGTTTTGAATACAATTATCAAAAACAAAAATGTGAAATTTCTTGCTAAAATAAAAAAAAAAAGTTACGCGGTTTTTGTGGTTTCTTTACACGTACCATCACATAAAAACTAGTCTCCTTGCCCTTACAGCAACACTAAACTAACACCATTAGGCGTGACCGTGAGGTCAATATTTATTCTTTCATAATAATTGTCTAGTATTGTTCGACGTACTCACCCTGACCTGAACTGACCTGAGGAGAGCCTGGGCCCGACACAGTGGCGCCACAACACAATGGAGGGCGGGGAAACTTCTCTTGACCTTACCTCTTGTCTCCCTACTCACCTCTTGCGTTTTATCCAAGATCTAAAGGATATTTGTTCACGGGTTTCCTATGGTGGGACCACAGCGGGATGTAATGCTGTGAGAGCGGTGCTTTTAACACGTTTCCGCTCCAGTACAAGGTGAATATATTTATGCATCAACTCTACAAAAACGTCCTCTTGACAAGATGTTTCCCTGGAGCTTAATCTTAATGCTGTACAATGAACCATGTGTTTGTACTGCAATGTGAACCTCGATTTACTTAACCCTATGAAAGGACGTTCAATGAAACTTTGTATAGCATGAAGTAAATATTCTAAAAACGAGTTTTTATTTTTTTTGACGGAATGAACATGTCCAATTACCTTGCACATTTTTCTTCAATGTAAATTAAAGAGGATAATTAACCTCGGATAAATCCCTTGATGGCCTGTGTGGCAGGCATGACCAGAGGAGCACAGGTAACGCGACAATAATGACACATCGACTCCTCCCACGCCATCATCCACGCCACCTGAGGCCTAACCCAAGACCTCACCCTCCCACAGGGTATACCAGGACTCACCCTTTCCCGTAGCTTAAACATGTGGTCATTGTTTAGTTACATTATTCGATCTGCATATTCTTCCACTTTCTCGTCGACAACTCTATACGCGTAATTTTAACCACAGCCATTGAGCAGAGAGGTCTAAGAGTGATACAGGTAATCAGAAGTTGAGGCTAGTGGCGGAGAGCCCATTTAGTATGACTATCAAATCTGAAACAAGTGATCTTAATTTCGTGGCATCATTTAATCTTTCTGTAGCACACTTACAATAACCCTCGGGTGGTCCGTGTCCTGAGCATGCGACCGATGACGTCACCGCTACGGTTCTATGCATATTCAAATAAAGAGGTAATTCTGTATAACCTAAACGTGATTTCATTATGTGTGGTTCAATCCATTTGCATAATCAACTGTACAAGTACGTGGAAGAAACATTCTAAATTTCACACCTCGGTAACTTTTCTAACCCGCTATCCAGCAGCTAACCTAAGCTATACTTTGGGATGAAAGACTTGTAAATCGTCGCTTTTTTTTTATGTATTAAATTCTAAGAGAATAGGATATTGGTTGTCTTTGAAACATTTTTTTACGTTTCATTAATAAGATTTTTCCTATATGAAAGCCTACTGTAGCTTTGCTTTCAAGTTTACATATTTTTCTGTTCAGTTGTGAAGTTATACTTTAAAAGCTAATTTTGCTTAAACTTGCCTTTTTCTGATAACATGAAGTACGTCTAAAAAGTCTTCAGAAATGGTTATACTCTGAAATATTTACTTTTTAATGATGAAATGGCAATTTGCAGCAAAAGTCTAATATCAAAGAAGCATGGGGCTCTACATTTCTACAAAGGTATTCAGTTTCACAATCGCATAATCAAACTGTGATGTTTAACAATGGCATCTGTATTACACAAGCCATGATATGAAAACAATTTCTGTTACCTAATACCTAGAATGCCCTTAGACAATGTCAAAACCCGACTAAGATATTGCTTAATCTAAAACCTGTTGCAGCTGTCAAAGTTGGATCATTATCCAAACATTGTTTCTGAACACTTACAGTTCTAGACATTCAATCAAAATATATCATCAGTTTCCTTACTTCACAATATAAATGCTCTCCAATAAAACAGGGAAGCGGCCATATCATGTAATTCTTCGGCCTGCATCAACGAGAATCTGACAAAGTACACCAAATCCCTTAATATTAATCTAAATGACAAAAACTGAGACAATCAGTGAAGGACCCTTAGCAGGTTGACATGAAAATATCAACAAACATGTCTATTAAACCTAAACGATAAACATTCTTCAGTATAACTCATTTTGATATATTGGTCTGATTCACTGACAGTAATATAAGGTTAAAGAGGTTGTTTGACAATACCTTACACTTTTGTTATTGACGTTACTCTGACCGGGTGGTCATGACTTTAACGGTCGTCTGTAAACAGCTGGTTTCCGTAAAGTAACTTTAGTGTCCCTAAAACAATCTCTTTACGACAATAATACACTTGGATCAAAATAGTCAAGGTTCATTTTTGTGAGTTCTTGCCACTTCGAAGTTGCTAAGGTATATTTCATATGACGCGCTGGAAACGAAATATGGGACCAATTGTTGAATCAGTTTTAATGTATGATTCTTATTTGATTACAGAAGTGACTGGAAATGCTCTTTAATATCAAAGCCTTTAAAGATGAGATACATGAAAAAGATCTCTGCTTAACGCGTTTTGTCTCCATGAATTTATTGACACTCTAAAGGCCACACTCATTTTGTGAAGCTAGGTTGACCAACTGATTGTATCAACTTAATACGAAACTATCTGTTCCTCCCACCTGATGTTCTTTACACCACTTTGCTTTCAACCCCTGATGAAATATTGTGATATTCCTCATACAACATTCCACTGAAAATGTACTACTACTGGACTAAAAATTCGTATCCTATCAGATCCTACAACCTATCCTAATCTAAAGTTTCGTAACTTACCGAGAACATCTGTCTTTGAATGAGGGTTATGACTTTCGACGATACATTACTAGTTCATAATGGGTATTATTTGGATGACTGGACAACATGGGTGCCATCTGGAGTCCTGGACAACATTGGTGCCATTTGAAGTATTGGACAACATAGGTGCCATTTGGAGGACTGGACATCATAAGCAAAGTAATCAACAACGGGTATGCGAAATCAGCTCCTCTTGTTGAAGACACAGAAACATAAAATCAATCAGTGGTATGTATACTTCACAGTCTCACCACAGATTAAGGAATAACTAATTATTCCTTGCCTTACAGAGCAGCTCAGCGTGGATCACATCCAAACAACAACATGACCTCCTCAGAATGCCGTGTGCGCCTGCGAACTTGCACGCTGCGAGCTACTAGTAAACAAATGTCGACGGTATTTCATTCTCTGGCAAACTGAAATAGTTCTCTCATATTTGGTAGCACCTAAAGAATAACATGCATGTGTAATATATATATATATATATATATATATAT
>JAYMFT010389463.1:3692-35225 GCA_038088735.1 Panulirus argus | reverse complement strand
ATATTGAAAGCTTCCGTCACAGAAAAAAATCTACATCAAGGCCAGGCATTAACTGAAATATAGAGAGGATTACGAAAGGGAAGAAGACGCAAGGGAAATATTTACGAATTTTGGAAGTGAAAAACCTGTGTTTTAAAATGTGCCAGGTCATAGTTACTGGAAAAGACATGAGAAGGTAGAGAGTTCCAAATTTCGAGGTGTAGGGAAAAAAAATAGTTATCAAAACGGAACACCCTTGAGTTGCCAGTGGCCACACGGTAATCATGTGGCGCAGCAGCTTGCCGAGTACTGCGTGCTCTAGCTAGTGGTGGGGGCACACAAGCAGCCAGCTCTCGAGAGCAAAAACCAAAATAATACATACAGAAGAGAGAAAATGAACCAATATTGCGGCGTAGGGCAAGAGGGTCAAGTTTGGAAGTTAGCCTGGGAGAGTTTATTTGTCAGACCGCTTTCGAGTCAACTCTGTCAAGTAAGGATGCAGAGCTAGAACCACCCCAGATGTGGGAGCAGTACTCCAGACAAGGACGAATCAATCCTTTGTATAAATGGAGCAACCGTTCAGAAGAAAAGAAGTTTCGACATATAAACAAGACACCCAGTTCCTCAGAGGCAGGCTTAGCTATTCCCATAATGTGGGGTTTCCAAGAAAGAGTGGATGTTACAGTAATACCAGGTACGTTCACTGAGTCAAAATGTGGAACTACAGAACCGTCAAAGGAGAGATGAGAGGGGGGAGGAGCTTTCGATAGAGATGGTAGAAACTGGATCTTGGAGGCATTAAACTAACTAGATCTCGTCTACCCATGAGATATTCTGTCCAAGTCTGAGTTTATTGAGGAAGATGTGCCAAGACGAGATGCAGATCGAATGAGAGAAGGAGCAGAACTGATGGATGTGGATGAATGCATTGTTGACTCATCTACGTATGAGCACATTTGATTATCTGTGGAGAGAAAATCGTTGAAAAAAAAAAGTAAAAGTGTGGGGGACAGGACAGAACCCTGAGGGACACCGCTGTTGAAAGAGAAAGGGGAGGAGGCTGATCCGTCAACAACCACAGAGATATGAAGGAGCAAAGCGAGGGAGGGAAGCCAAAAGAGGAGACCTTAGAGATGAGATCCCGATTCCACAACCTGTCAAAAGCTTTGCATATGTCAAGGGCAACTACACAAGATTCCCCAATATCTTTCAGGGATGATAACCAGACATTAATAAGGTAGGAAAGAATATTACCAATGGATCTCGCCTTACGGAAGCCATACAGGTGATCAGCGAGAAGACTGTGATTTCGAGGTGTCTAAGGATATGGGAGTTGAGGAGGGAATCAAGGACTCTGGAAATGGTAGACGTCAAAGCAATAGGACGATAGTTAGAGGGGTCAGAACGGTCACCTGTCTTAAGGATGGGATGTTCCAATGCATGCTTCCAAGGAGAAGGAGAAGTTTTGGTTTTTATACATATAAACGAAACAGACGAGCAAGCACAGGTGCAGGTTCAGAGGCACTCTCAGCACACGGGGATGGATGCCATTAGGACCATAAGCCTTGCTTGTGTCCAGAAAGTGAAGCGTTTTTCGGACAGTCCGAAAAGATATTACAGGGAGAGGTATAGGATTTGTGAGGGGAGAGCATCAGGGGAAAAAGGGGAACCAAAGAGAGTTGCTTTAAAAAGGTCTATGGGAGAGACAGTTAGGGTAGGAGATAATTTGCTCTCTATCACCAAGAATGGAGAACGTGAGGGCTTCAGTTCCTCCCCCATCCGTATGGGAGGAATTCAACGGTTCTCTTTAGAAAAATTCTAATTCCCGGAGGTAGAGGATCACGGCTTCCGAGTGAGAGGATGTCACAGTCTCATAGCAGTAGTTTAGATAGTCGAAGAAAGGTAAAAGAAATTGAAGAATTAGGAGAGAAACAGGCGAAACAGAGGAAAAGTGTGGTAGTTGGGAGACACACTTTGAGCCCGATAACACCAAAGTTTGGAGACTTAAGGCCCTTAAGACGTGCAACAGGTGAACCAATGAGACAAAAAGTAAGACCAGCAATACTAACATGGAAAGCGTTAAGATGGTTTCGGGCACTTTAACGCTCCTCAGTCAGGACGGTAGTACCACCCTGGGCGGCTGTTGTCAACAACCTACTACCTAATGGGTTGCTCCAGGGGTTGGAGACGGGATATTCCTTGAGTTAGCTAAGGTATGGGGGGGTTAAGACACTACTATTTGTGTGGCAGAGTCACACAATAAAGTGTATTCGGAGGAGCATACCTTAAATTTGCAGGGGTCGTGGGGGGGGGGGAGCCATTACTCTACTACCTGAGCCCTCCCTCTGCGCTGGCAGCAGAGTCACACATGCACGTCGGAATCTGTGACATCCTGGCAATGAAAGATGGCAAGGACCCTCCCCCTAAATCTAACAATGAGATCTAGTTTCACAAATTTCTGATACTGTCCTATATGTGGACGTCCAAGTGTTTCATGGAGAAACTTTCCTGTCAGTGTCCAACAGCCCTCTTAACGCAAGAGTAGAACGTGTTCCTTGTACCCGACGTGAACTCCAGTTATCCACCGTCCAATCTTAAAGTTTTAAATGAGGGATCGAATCTGGACGCCAAGGATATGCGATGGCATCAGCAGTGTAACGTGAGGTGTGTTGGTCAACACATGGGTTAAAGTGGAGAAAAAAATTATCTCGTGAGTTTCAAAGAACCTACAGACAATAGAACACAGAAGATCGTGCATCTGTTGCCTGTTGCCACATACGGTGCACATGTTGAGGTCTACTGAAGGACACAAAAAAGTTTTAGAGTTATATGACATGCAAAAACCTATTCCAGAATCAAAAATAGTCTATATTCCTTTGAATGTGATCCTATTCCAAAATCGAAAATAGTCTATATTCCTTTGGATGTGATCCTGTTTCAGAATCGAAAATAGTCTTAATAAACATCCTTCGTAATATGCTTCTATATACTTGTCAATATATATTCATACATACGACACAATTTGTATTGCATCATTATGGAAATTCTGGTAATACTTCTTATTTTGAAAAGCCCGAGCTCAGGACAGGGGAAGAACACCAGTACTGAGCACCGCGTCATGATAATTACTCTAAGACTGTAATAACTTTAAGTCAAACGTTATCCAGGTTGCATCATCTTCACTTTGTTTTATGCTTCAGTAAGGAACGGATGATCTTTTTTTTTATACATTCCTTGTTTACAACATCGTAATTTTGAAGCCACGTCTGTGTCGACGTCCGATGTTTATATATTGTGCCCTGACTCACCCTCCTCCAGCCACGCCCACAGTGAACAAATTTCAAAAGAACGTGTTCGTTCGCAAGTATCTGTCTCGCTTCCCTTTTTGAAAACCATGATGGAGCTCGTGTCTCAGATCAGATGGCTGCCCAGCACGGACGCGTCAACACACCCATAATAAGGCCCGGTAGGGTGGGTTGTGCGACACACAGCCCGGTCGGATGGGCAACAGGTGTACGCTATCTTCATTAGGCAGTGACAGAGAATAAGGGATGGTTGAAACCTTTGAGGTTTATGAGTGGCGAAAAAGTTGCTTATCTGCGTCGGCATAAGTTAGGATTATCAGATGATCTTGAACTTTGTTGGCTCGGCTATTGCGCTGCACCTGAGGGCCGCAGGAGAGTCTGCTCCACCCATCCCCTTCATTAAGCTTCCTCACCCCCTCACCACCCACCTCCGTCGCCTCGCCCCTGTGGCATCACGACATGTCAAAACATCGCATCTCAAACGCCCTCACGTGCGAGGGACGAAGCTTCTGAACACGATGACTGACGCCCTTCAGTACGGGAGCTAAAGTTCGTGACCCATGTGCAAGGATCGAAGCTTCTGAACACGACGGCTGACGCCCTCCAGGACGGGGAGCTAAAGTCCGCGGACGCTAAGGGAAGGGAGACCTGCTTGATCTTGGAACCGCAAGTGAAGCGGGTGATCGTGGTCGGAATTACGAACGCGTCGCCTGTCTTGCGCTCGCTCTGAGGCTGATTACCCAAACGATGATACGTCGCTCTGAGCAGTGACTCGGGGAACAGTAATGCGAACGTCCCATGATGTCTAGGGTGTTTGTTCAGAGAGAGAGAGAGAGAGAGAGATTGTTTGTTCATATAATATTGCAAAAGTGGTTGCATACGTTGTGCCGTATGAAGGATCGAGTAAGTTAACGAGAATGTGAGAGCTGCTTGGTAAATCACCAAAGACTCAGAATGTGACACTTTCTACGCTTCAGAAAGTGAGAAGTGTGTCTTGAGTCCATAGTTCTGATCAGTGTTTTCCAAGATATCGAGGGTTGTGATGTAACTTGTTACTGTGTCCTGGTGGTGAGACGGTCTTGTTTAAAGAATGTGTCCTGGTGCTAATATGATGTGACCCAGAGCCGAGAGATGATGAGACAGGAGAAAACATACGACTGAAAAAAACACAAGGAATTGGATACACCTCACGCAAGGAAGCCACATGCAGCCGAACCTCCCGTAGGAGGAGGGAGTGACCAGGCAGCCCCATGAAAATCAGGGACGCCACAGAGAATCGTGGAAGCTACAGTGGACGATTTTATCTGTTGCTAGACATCTGCAGCTGATAGCGGAAGCTGTCTGAGGGCTGAAGGGTGGCTAGAGGGTGATAAAGAGACGTAACACAAGAACTAAAGTGATGAATGGCCGGGAGTAGTGAAACCATGGTTGGTGCTTCAGCCCCACTTCCCTAGATGGCGTTGCTCGGGTCGCAGGCTGTTTATTATTCCTGCCACAGGTAATGAGTGTGAGGAAGACAGACAAAGCACAGTAAAAATGACAAATTGACAAACAAACAAACGGCCTAATTAAAGTGATTTATACCTCGTCTGCCATGTTCCCTGGCCTCCACCTGCACTGGGGGCGGGACGCACGAGGAAATATGCCACGCTGGTCTCGAACCCAGACGCGTCACTAGCTCCTGACTACCTTCCGCCATGAAACCCTAGGGGGCTTTTTCATAACGCAACCCTAAGATAACGTTAGATTATATGCATCTTATAGGAATAAGTTTCCAAGGGTTCGCTGGCTAATGAGATCTGAACACAGCCGACGTGATAGTCTCGTCTAACCACGCTTTGCGTTTGCGTCTTCTCTAAACACACCCGACTTCTGCCTCTCATCTGAACACACCCGACGTCTGCCTCCCATCTGAACACACTCGACGTCTGCTTCTCATCTGAACATACCCGACGTCTGCCTCCTATCTGAACACACCCGACGTCTGCCTCCCATCTGAACACACCCGACGTCTGCTTCCCATCTGAACACACCCGCCGTCTGCTTCCCATCTGAACACACCCGAAGTCTGCCTCTTATATGAACATACCCGACGTCTGCCTCTCATCCGAACACACCTGACGTCTGTCTTTCACCTGAACCAAATGGATATCCAAGTCTCATCCGGATGCACCCGGAACCAAGATTCACTTAACTATAATCGAAGCTTGGCATCAAATGAAAGAAGAACTCGACGTCTAATTCTTGTCTCAAAAAACAGCCACCATACAATTCTCGGCCAACGACAGCACTAACCTGGGATTCAATCTAATGACAGCAGATGTCTGGCATGTCTCCGATCACAACACGCATCGGATCCCAGCAGACATCTCAGATCTGACCGATCATAGTTCGACTGAGACAGCCGATTACTGCACACACCTAAGACTTAGCCGATCGTAATCAAGACATCCAATCACACCCAACACCTCACGATGGCTTCACAGTCAGTAACATAATTTCTGGCATAAAAAAATCTAATCGATGAATTGATAAGCTGCACGAAGGTACCAAGAGAGGGAGGGCGGTAGACCAAGATAGTAGTTCTACCTATGAGTACCTACGAGGAAATTTTGCTACCAGGTAGCGCTAGCGCGTAGCGCACACATCAAGTATTGTTCAGTGAATAACAGTTTCTCTTTTACCGCCACGTACATTACACAGTTGTCAGCCCTGGGTTCATCTGGAACTGTTGTTAACAATGCATTAAGTTTTCTTTTAAATGTGTGCTTTTTTTAATTTCCTTCGTAGTGTAATGCAGGACATTATCCTTTTATGTTTTCAGTTTGCTGGCAAGCATACATTATCATGTATCTTTCTCCTCTTCTTGTTAGGGTTTTGAGTTTCGAGTTCTTACAATATCTCTTAATAATAGTTCATGTTTCATACCATAGATCTTCTTTTGGATTCTTTGATTTTTCTTTTATTTCTTTGTCTGGTAGCCATACGACGCAGCAGCATTCACTTTTTGCTTCTTATTGTATACACTTAAGATTTTCATCATTAGCTTTCTATCTCTCGTTATGAAAGTTCTTTATTATACTACTCATTGCTTGGCTGCCCTATCAATGTGCTCTTTGAATTCGACTTTCTAATTCATGGTAATCCTTAGATCTCTGACGTTTTCTTGACTTTCTAAGTCTTTCCTTGCTGAGCCTTTGTACTTGCATTTGGTGTCTGAATTCGCTCACCAGTTCCCAAGCAGTGATAGAAGAAAGTCGTCCTGATGGTATAAGGTGGTGCTCTTAAAAGTTCCAGACGTAAGCAAGAATGAATATAGATAAGTCTAAACGTTAAAGAACACTGGACAATATAATTTACATATATCTTTCTATGTTAATTAAAGACATAAACGTAATATCTGTCTAGGTTCAAAGCATTTTAGGATGCTTAAGTGAGTTAGATGTAAGGTGGGACACGAGGTAGAGAAAAGGGAAGTTAATGGTACCCGACTCAGAGAGGTTGGGAACCCATTGGTCTACAAGTCAAAGTGGGCATTGGTATCAACACAGTCTAAATAACCAGGGTCAGTATGACAGTCAGTACGGACACGACTGGGGTAACCACTTTCGGTCTGGTAGCTCGTGTTAATGCGGTGGCTGTGTGGTTTTTAAACCATCTTATGTTTGGTTTTTAAACCATCTTAGGAAGTCAAAGAAGCGCTTGTCATGACCCGGTTTTGATGGCCGGCGTTTGTGTTAACCGGTGTTAAGCCAGGGTAGGTGGGAACGTGTTGAGGAAGCAGAGTCGGTACTTATGTATTGAGGAAGCAAAGCCAACCATGATATGAGTGGTAGTTATTACCAGCCCAGCTTGACTAGTTTGAGCTGGATTGTATGGCTGTTTTCCTTTTTTCTTATATAATGGTCGCATTTGTGTGATCATCTTTTACTTAATGTTTCCTTTCCCGTACTTGTATAGTGCATCTATGTTCATTCACCATTCTCTATTTTGAGCGATGTTTTGGTATCAACAGAAAACAGATAACACACCTCAAGATAACGAGTAGTTAGTTAACTCGGTTTTATCATAAGGAGAATGTAGATAGTAGAAATACCGTTAGTCCTTCAAGTTGTGTAGGTTGCCTGGTGGACAGTGGGGCAGACCTTGGCTTGTTGGCTGCGGAGGGAAACCCATCCTGTAGGATACGAGGAAAAAATCGAAAAAAACAACCCCTTCCCCCCTAACCTAACCTAAGCAACTTAACAAACGACATAAGTAATAAAAAACGTGTTCATAATCTTATTCACAAGATTTCCGTGTATTAATTCAACTAAAAAAGAAAAATGTGTACGTATCTCTAGAATTCAGACTTTAGACACAGCTGAAAAGAAATTAAAGCAATTAAACATTATGTTCGAATGAGTGAAGAGGCAGAGAAACACTGTACAGGTGCGGATTACATGTGTCGTGTCCCTACTGTCAAGTAATTAATTTCTTGCGCCCACCGCTCAAGGCTGCCCATGTGTCTCCCTCCCACACCTGAACAAAATCCTCCTAGAAAATATGACCGCGAAGTTCCTGGACTGAGTATGCACGCATGCTAATTCTGGCTTGAAATAATGTGCCTTTGGATGCAGCGTGTTGGCCAGCAGACGAGGTCCTAGCCGCCGCTGACGCAGGCGCCGCCGTAGGGCTGTAATTACTGCCTAGAAGATACCGTCAGGAGCATGTTCAAAGTTGTTGCGGGAACAATTTGGTTCGGCTAATTTTCACCCATATTCATCACTCCTCGGGTCGCCTGGAGAAGGGGGGAACTGAGCTTGTATACTGGTATGGTGTTAAAAGAGAAGCAGAGGCGTCGATATCAGCAGGGGTGAAACAGACAGGGGGATGTTTCCTCAGGAAAGTACAGACGGAGGAGGCCAACAATGGAGGAGACGCTAGCATGGGGTGTCACCAGAGGCAGAAGACGTCAGCAGTCAACAAAGAAGAGGGTCTTAGAAGAAAATTACGTGTCGGCAGAAACAGGGAAGCGGGCAGGGCAGGCCAGCAGAGGGAAAAAGGTTAGCATAGACGAGATAGGTCAACGGAAAGAAACAGAAGAGAAGGAGAGGTTAACAAACGCAGAGACATTAGCAAAGCAGGAGCGGGGTTGGCTGATGTTGGAGGAGAGACGGGAGTTATAAGAGATGGGAGACACTGAAGAAGGATGAGACAGCAAGAGCCATCAGAGAGGAAAGAGTTAGTGAGTACAAAGGGGGCTGTCAGGGTTCAGCAGAGAGGGAGGCATCTGCTGAATACAAACGGCTACAAAGAAGTAAGAAACCAAATCATGGAAAAAGAAAAGGTCGGCAGGGATTTAATTGGGCCTCCATAACTACTCCGTTTTTCATCTCTTTCTACCATTCATCCATAATATTCTTCTCTCTCTCTCTCCCTCTCTCTGCAGTAGCCGGTGGTAGGCTGCAAACGACCAGAGAGATAGTACACCTGCCAGGGAAACGAGAGGGGTAATAATGATGGCTCAGTGAGCCAGCAATGACTTGTGAAGTTCCCCCCTTGGCCCAGGTGGTTGTCTTCCCTTTCTGTCTAACCCACACGTAGGTTGCTGGCATTCACTCTATAAACAAACACACGCTCCCCATCTCACACATAAGACTTACCCCGCTTGCCCTTCCTAATGGCAAAATCTCGAAGGCAGGTATTCCGTGTATTCCTACCTTGCCTCGTCCTTTCTTTAACCCACCTCGCTCACTCTCTTACGGAACACTTATCTCTCCCTCCCTCCTTTACAACTCTCCCTCTCTCCCTTCCTTCTATCTGCCATCACCTGCCTGTTGAGGCTGTGCAACAAGAGCATCAGGTTCCCAACTTTGTTGTTAGATTCGCCAGGTCTCTGCATGGTACGGCCCCTTGTCTCACCGACGACCCTCTATAAAGACCCATTAGATTCCTCTTAATAGAGCCCTCTAGTAGGTCGGCAACGTTTGGATACAACATGATTGGCCGAGCGGGAGATGCAAACCCGAGGTATCCTTGTCTAACGAAGCCCGCCCTCTTAATTGAGGGATCTGTTGGACTTATAGTGTCGTCTACTTCGGAGGAAAAAAAAAAAAAAAAGATATACGAGTGATGTTGAGTTCTCAATTACCTTACACTGAATGGAAAATCTACCCAAGTCTTTATCAGCACAAAAGGTTATACTCCAGGTTACATTACCTTCCTCCCCAGGATGTCCCATCTATCTTCTGTTGGGCTCCTGCAGCGCTCAGGAAGCCTACCACGTCCACTGGGCGGGATCATGGGTCAAGAAGTGTGGTGATGGGTATACATCTGTGTGAAAAATGTGCAGGACAATCTAGGGGTGTCTTCAAGTATGGAAGTCGCATCTTGGGCATGAAGAATCTTTAGATTCGTAAAACTGATGTTCGTAATGCTTTAAAGCTGGAAGGTGAACAAAGTGGAGACGAAAAAGTGTAACTCGTACACGTCTGGGGAGTGTGGTTTCAGATGCGTGTATGAATGGTGGGGTCGTGTTTAAGACTGAATAGGAAGGAAGTGCAGTATTTAATAAGTCATTGTCGTTTCATATCGGTGTATATATGTTTTGTTGGTGTTGTGTTTGGTGGGGATGAGGATCTTTGATAGTACGCTGTAGAAGTGTGAAGCAAGGGTAAGCTTATTATTTTTTACTTACGAGTTGCTGGTTAGTTATGGAATGGTTTAGATGGGAAGGGTGTAAAGCTGTTCCAATAAAGTGAGCGTTGAGCACAGTGAGCACTGGGAGGATCTTGCTTTGCTGTGTGGGTTTTGAGTGTTTGCGGTTGCTAGACAACCGGTGGTTTTGTTCTAAGTGTTCGGTTTTGTAGCTTTGTTGTCTTTGCTTTTGACAGGGTGGATTATCAGGCAGGTGAACCGTAGCTTAAGGTTGAGAGGATTTTTCCTCTTTTCTTTTTTTCTTTTTTGTAAACACAGGGATTCTTTTTCTCGTCCAATTATGGTGCCAATTAGTGCACCGAGAGTATTTACGTTATTTGTAGCTTTCATGTTGATGTTTGTTGTATGTGAAGTGGATGTCATGTGCGTGTGTGTCGTATATATTGCCAAGAATAGTTTGTTTTGTTTAACGGGAGTGACTGGCCAATCAAGGTGACGGGAGGGTGCAGGTTGGCTTCGTGCCTGTCCGAGATCAAAATGGTGACTGAAGACTTCTGTAGAGAGCCGGACATTCTGCTGTGGGTGAGCCATTGTAAAGGTGAAGGGATGAGTGATAACTCAACCTTCATCTCGGTGTGAGAGACTGTAACCAGCGGCAGTGGTAGGGGGAGGCGTGCACGGAGAGGCAGGAGCCACCACGGAAGGCGTGCACGGCGGGACAGGAACCAACGAAGGAGTCGTGTACGGAGGGGCAGGGGCCAACTTGGGAGGCGTGCACGGCAGAGCAGGAGCCAGCATGGGAGGCGTGCACAGCGGTACAGGAGCAAGTCTGACAGTCACCCCGGCGGTGGTGTCATTACCGCAGTTAATGACCAGAGGCCGCCTCCCGCTGCCGCCTTATACGACCCCCGCAATTAGTGATGCTTATCGCTGGCTACCCCACCGTCCACCGAGGCCGCCCCCTCACCCTGCTACTTTGCTGCCACCACACTTCACCCTTCCACCATCCAGCGGGGCCGACTTTCTCACCCTCCTGCTCTGTTGCCACCACCACCTCACCCCACCTACCTCCATCGAGGCCGACCTCCCTCACTCCGCTGGTCTGTTCCCTCTACCACATGCCCATCTGTTCCTCACTGTTGCTCCTCCATAGCCACTCTCGTCCCGGCCTACCCCTAGCTCTTCCAGAGAAATCAGAAGCTCTATAAATCAGTGTAATTATTCCGGTGAAGATCAGCAGGTGATGTAGCGTGGGTAGTTGGTGCTTATCAATGTTTCATTAGTCCCTGAGATGACGGTTCAGCTCGTGCCAGCGTGAGTCTTTGTGTGTATGGCCCCTTGAGCACGACGGGAAGACCCTTGAGCAAGACGGGAAGACCCTTGGGTACGACGCAAGACACTCAGGCACAACGAAAAGATCCTTGGGTTCGACAAGACCCTTGAGGAAGACGGTATAACCCTTGAGCACGAAGACACGAGCCTAGACACGAGCCAGGGTATCATGGCCTGACCCTTCAGGAACAGGTTAAAGGTGATGCCAACGCACTCAAGGCTCGTACCGTCGTGCTCAAAGATCGCACCATTGTGTCACGAGTCGTCTCGTCGTGCTCAAAGATCGTACCGTTGCTCTCAAGGGATTAACAGTGAAGAATAAACCGAGCTGACGACTTGAGGCTTAGCATGAAGAATGAAGAATTGTAGAGAGTCCTAACTCATACAATAATTGTGGAATTTTATCTATTTACACAGTGTGTCAGCTGAGGATGGGCTTAATGCACTCGGTCTACTCCGAGTTGCCGGGAATGGAATACAGATAACAGAATGCTGATCGCATTTTGCAGGACCTTACATTACCGGCTTGTTAACCAATTCCATGTAACCGGATTTTAACGAGTGCATAAAAAGAGTATGCGAGATCAACGTTTGTGTGTGTGTGTATGTACTACATCATCAAACATCTTAACCTGTCGCTTGTCACTTGCTCAACATTGCACGGAAATCATGGCTGTGCAACGCAATCCGGGTCCTGTTCAAGTGTATCATCCCTCGAGTTTAATTAGACTGTGTCAGTTCTAGTATGTTTGTTGAAAATGTTCATTTCTTATCTGGAGGGTGAGACACGAGTCCCAAGCACGTGAGGCACCTTATATGTAGCCTGAAGTTGTTTTGTGCAGCTGCCTTGTGTGAGGCGTCGGACCCTTGGGCTGGTGAGTCAGGCTCGACACTCCCTGGCGGACTCGTCGCGTCAGGATGGTTTTCAGGACAGCCCCCACCTCACTGGTGAGACGTCACTCACGCCCCACCAGGATGACCCTTGGTGGGCTCTCACTGGTGGGGCGTCACTCATGCCCCGTCAGGATGGCCCTAGGTGGGCTTTCACTGGTGAGGTGTTACGCATGCCCCGTCAGGATGGGCCTAGGTGGGCTCTTACTTGTGGAATGTCACCCAAGCTTAGTCAGGATGGCCCTAAGTAGGTTCTCACTGGAGGGGCGTCACTCACGCTTCGTCAGGATGACCCTAAGTGGGCTTTCACGGGTGAAGCGTCACTCACATCCCGTCAGGATGACCCTAGGTGAGCCCCTCATTGGTGAGGTGTCACTCACGCCCCGTCAAGATGCCCGTAACTGGGCCCCCTCAGTGGTAGAGCGTCACTCACGCCCCGTCAGGATGCCCCTAAGTAGCACGTCACTTTCCGAGAGTCACTCTCGCCGGGATCTTCAGCCCTTCTGCCAATCATTCGATCGTAAACACCAACCCTCTTTGATAATTCACTTGTTTCGGGCCATCCTCGTGGCAACGGTTCCGGAGACCTCCCTATTACCTGCCGAATTAGTTGGCCACGACTTGCTAATTATCCCCACCATCTGCAGCCGCGGCCTCGTTAGCGTCGAGCATCGCAATGTAAGGCTGAGATTATTTCGTCAGCGGCCAGGGAACAGCCAGCCACAGCTGGGGAGTCGAACCGCCGACGCCGCTCAAACCCTCGCCTTTGCTTGCAACAGTTATCACTTTATGCGCCAGGTACACTACACTACAAGCGCTTGGCAGCCCTCTATAAGCAGTTTACACAACTGATACCCAAAAACTGGCAATGGCCATAGTTCTTACTAGAAGTATCGTTAGTTACTCTTTGTTTTTTTCGTGGTATTTATGTGGCAACACTTCACGTCGTTACTGTCCTGATAAGAGTATGGAATTTTTCCGTGCCAACTAAAGCGATCCAGATGAGAATTGGATTCCAGGCTTTTTGTATCTTGATTTTGTTTTTCCTTCTTCCACTGTGCACATTGGAACTCTGGCCTCTGATTACTGATCAGTGACTCAAACTCCTCGTGTAATTAACACAGAGGTGGGTAATTAACACGAGAGAGAGAGGCACCAATGGTACATACAGTTTTTATATATTAATAAATCAACCTGAACACGGGGTATTATAGTTTAATATCTTATTTTCCACATAGCTGACTGCATCCAGGTCGTTCGTAGAACCAGACCACCAGGAAGGCTGATGTCATGACTATGTAAACGTGTTCGCAAGAAGCCAACACGCCAGACAAGGGTGGGATGCAAGGCGGGCAGGATGACGTCCCCAACGGCCTTTGAATCGAGTAACCGATCTTCATGAAAGACTTGGGATCTGGAGAGTGCGAAACTCCCACCTCATATGTATAATCAGGTAATCAGAAAACACACACACACAGCATAAATAAAACTAAATTTAAAACATACTTTTCAAGTTTGTTCATCGCACTTACAGAAGCAAAAAGAGCTAATAGAGAAGGTCCAGAGGAGAGAAACGAAGATCTGTGCCAGAATTAAGAGAAATGAGTTAATGGAAAGGCAAGAGGCTTTTATTTTTCCCACCTCAAAAGAGAGCAGAAAGATGGTTACCTGATCAAAACCTTAATAAGCTTTTAAAACAAATCGATGATGTAAATAATGAATTGGTCTTCGACAGACCATGGGACAGAGTAACCAGAAGACATCACATGAAATTAAGCAAGAAACGTTATGATAAGGTTGTAAAAAAGTCCTTTTATGACGATTGGTGAGTGAATAGAATAGGATGACTGAACAGAATAGGATGACATGATTTATGCAGACAGCATACAGAAATTTAAGAAGTTCTAGGATAGTTGAGAATGTTCAAGAGATGTGGTCCCATGAGTGTAAAACTCCCTCTCCGTACAGTACTAATAAGTAATTAGAAATAGATCATTACAAATGGGTAATTACTCACAACTGACATACAAAATAACAGCGGCAGCGCCTGTAGTCCTCTCGATTAGAACACACCATAACCCACAACGATCATGATTTCTTGAGGTCAATTTTCGCGGTGCAGCTGCGCCATTCTGTTTTCATCCGCTAGTTGCTACTTACGTCCTTTCTTTAATAAGCCTTCCTAGAGCGTCCACTCCTTTTATTCTCCCGAAACCGTTGACATTCTCTCTCACCCATACATGCTGGAGTTTGGCGACTGTTGGCTTGAGGTGATGGAGAGAGATCTGGCTAGGGTACACAAGGCAGCGCCCTCAAGAGAGTGACAGGGAGTGGGCGTGCCAGGGATAGGGACCTAACATAAAGTTAATGCGGTAGGAGCCATTATGGACAGCAGCAGGGCGGGTCGTGTCCACCGGATGACGTGACGCGAACCGACATCGGGGGAAAGATGGAAGCGCGCGATAATCAGATACATCTCACGATAGCGATGATGTCGGCCGCGCTAATTGTGGGGCCATCAGCGAGGCGGAGCCGCTGGCGGGCCCGGCTGGCTACCAACTCTCACGTCCATGTTTGTAACATCTGGGGCCAGGATGTTTATCTATAGGTACGTCTAGAACCCCAGGCCACTTCAAGCTATGGTTTACTATTTGATAAGCACTTCAAGCTATGGTTTACTATTTGATAAGCACTGACCTTGCCAGCGTTACGGCATGGTTATTTTATCTCTTTTTTTATGTCATCATTCTGCATGGATAATGTTCTGTGTTTCTATTTCAGTTCGTGAGGTCAGGCGGCTTTGGTTCGAACTCGGAGTGGAATCTTAGCAACAGTGAATTCGTAAAGGAAGGTAACAGACATTAACTTCTGTCTAAGGAATACTAATGTATCTATGATCGCGTGGTTCCCTGGCAGCACCGTGTCCCTTGTGATCTATGCATAATTTTTCTTGTGCTTTGCAGTAATAGACAACAAAGACGTCTTGGCGGCCGTCATATAGCTCCCGATTATTCCTCTACGGTGATATACGAAGATATGTGTTCGTGTGTCGTGTACTCGGACAGCTTCTCGAGTACATGCAGATGTTTGCATGTGCTTCTCGCACTCGACTATCATACGTGGGTCTCCTTTCAAGAGTGCATCAGCAGTGTATTGCACACCAGAGGACTCGAACTTCAACCTGACCTGATTGTGGCTCATGAGACACGGTGACGGCCCCTAAACAAGATAGCTTTGTTAGTCCATGATGAGAAGTGATTGTTCACGATACAACAAACCTGCGACTGACAGGCTAACGGAACAGCTGTTTGACGTATTAGCCAGTGACGGGCGGGGATCCGTCGGGCCAGTAATGATCTCCGGCCCGAATACCTAGCATCAGTAATGAGACCAGACAGTAGCTTGTGGGGCGAGACGGAGGGGTGTTCCTTGGCTGCATAATTTGAACACAGCGCGCGAAGGTGGCTGACGTCTTCACCTGTGACGGGTGGGACTGATAACCTGGTGACAGATCAGTTGCCTGCTTTGGAGGGACACTGCCGCTGGTCGCTCATGGTGAACTGGTCTGCTCACGGACGGCCGGCTCCTTGGGTTGAGGAGTAGGTGTTGAAGGTTAGTCCCGATGGTTGGTCCTCGTAGATCTAAGTCTTCAGAGACTGTCCTAACAGGTCTTTACAAAGGCAGTGGCTGCGTAGGTTAGTTAGTTAGTTAGTTAATTGGTCTCCGTCAACAGCTGCAGACGATAGTAATGAGAGGTAGTTAATGACAGCATTTATCAGAGTGGATAAAGTTGTGTTGATTATATCTGAGAGAAATCATCAATCGTCCAGTCCCATGGTCGGTGATAGTTCTCCCAAGCTTTCGTCTCGAGCACATGACAACACCTGGTCACTCAATAGCCTTTCATTCCTCAACGTTGCATCTCACTCGTCTGCTGCTTCCTTCGTCCCATGAGAACGACGGTACGACCATTGAGCACGACGGAACGACCCTTGGGTATGATGGCCTGGCCTGTAGCCCGACTCTAGTGATTGAATCTGGTCCTAACTGTTGTCCTGGTGATCGAGTCTGGCATTGGACTATGATGCGTTCTCGGTCACGGATGATCTTGAAGTACCTACCGTATGGTTAGGGTCACCAAGTCTAGTCTTGAAACTTACTATGGCCGCGGTCTTGGGTGAACCACGTCAAATACAGCCAACATCCTCTGGCGTTCTTGTGGCTGGGTCTGGACATGGGTAAAGACTGTGTTCATATCTTCACTAACTTCGACCATCACCTGAAACAGAACGCTCGAGGCCCTTGCATTTGCGTACTTTCTTGTGGCGAGTAGCGTCTCGGATGCAGATCGAAGCACACCACCGCAGCGGTTGTTTTGTTGACAGACATCATCCTGCATAACATGTCATCACAGATTTCGAATCATTTTACATCCTGCAGGACAAACATGGCGAGTTACAAGACCATTTCTATGGTAGGTGAAAGGCTGACAAGATTTTTGAGGAGGTTTTGACAAGGTAAGTGAGAGGTTGTTATAGGATAAGATCATGACAGGGTTGGCGAAGAGTTGTGACGGCGTAGATGAGGTAATCATAACAAGATGAGATGGGTTATGACAGACCTAGCCAGCCGACAGCATATAACTTAGCTCGAGTTAACCCAGAGGTACTCATGTCCGGGGACATGGCCTTCATTGACAGGCCAGTGAGCCTATCAAGGATGTAACTTTTTTTTCTGAATGGCAGGCAAGTGAGAGGATATGGCATAGTAAGAAAGTGTTTCGTTTTATGGCAAGGGTTGAAAGAGTTAGTGGTGATTCTGTCAGGGGTTGTGGGAGAATAAGTGAGTTATGGCTGGGCCGGTAAGGGACCTGGAACGCGAGAGGCTAGGAAACTGTAATCAGGTATTCCATTAGAAGGATTTACAGCAGGACAGGTGAGAGGTGTGGCGAGAGAGGTTATGGCCAAGGGTAATGGTGAGGTGTGTGGTTGCAGCGACTAAGGCTCGCAGGTAGTTGCTGTGGTGTAGATGGCCACCGGGAGAGCGACTGTTGTCTCACCATTTCGTTCCGTTCTCTGTAAACTTATCAACTGCTGCAGAAAGCAGCTTGGTCGCCATCATTATTTATTGATGGTCGGGTACTGGGCGGGAAGTATGACATATCGACACAGGATGGGGAAAATCCGAGACGAAACCCTTATGTTATCAAATAAGAAAAAAAAAAATATCCAGTTTTCACATAAGTCGAAAGAAACAATATCTTTTTTTTTTTTAAATATATCGAAAGGAACAATATCCATATTTCAAGTAAATCTCAACAGACACATAATCAATCTAATCCTTATAATTGACTAATCAACAAAGGCATACGTCAACGGAGAGCATATGTCCACCGCGGCAGCAGGAAGGACCCAATTAGTAAACAGGAGTGAAGGCAGGTTCTGTCATGGGGGACCCCCAACCCGGCAGGTCCTCATCGCCGACCCTCGCTGGCGAGCTCACGACACTGCCCCTCGGGATGACAAATCGTCAACAGACAATCTGTTCATCTCGGGGGCCCATCACGCTACTCTTCCCAGTGGGGAAAGCAGACCGACCCACGGGTAAACTGGCACGACTATCTGACGACGAGGTCTTGGCCAGTGGTGGAGGCGTAGGGACGGAAGCTTCCATCGGGGGTCGACGGCGACGGTGTGCTCTTGTCGCGGGAGGCGGTGACAGGCGAGCGACATATCATCGCCCGCACTTGACACTGTCCTCGGGGGGAGGCGAACCTTCTCCGCTGCGAACGCTCTTTTTTCGGTGGTGGGGATAGCAGCACGGTGAAATCATGGGACGGCGTGCGATTTAATAGATATAAATCAAAGACTGGCAGGTGATGAAAGGCAGCCGGAGCTCCTCCCACTCGACATACTTCGCCAAGACACGCCACTGTTGGGAGATAATATGGACCTCACTTCTCGGAGGACTGATCTCTACAGAGGTGATTATCCCTCTTCCAATGAACTCTGTATAATATATTATGGAAATTCTAGACACTAATCACGACGTTGGTAAATGGTAACAAGAAGTTGAAGTTATCTTACAAATATTAATCAGGGTTCTTGTATGTCATCATTTAGCCTGTTTCTGAAAAAAAAATGTGTTGTTTAGATATTGTAAGTATTATATATTTTTATTCGCTAACGCACTTAGTGTGCCAGGGGGAATGTCTATGAATGTCTAAAAGAGTTACACAGTGTGTGAGTACGTTTTTGAAGTCTTAGGAATGCCTTATTATGTATACGTACCTTATGGAGTACCTCACTGTCCAAAGAGGGAGAGTCTGAGTACATCTTCATAGTCTGGAGAATGTTTACGTACGCCTTCATTGACTGGGGAGTGTATGTAAGTCTAAATAAACAGAGAATGTCAACTTTCATTTACATAAGTTATGGAGCGTCTGCCCCACTCTACGTTACTGTAGTATTTAGTTATGTGTAAAAGAAGAGGAAGAGCGTTTGATGAAGTATGTTTAGTTCAGAGATTATTTGGGTTTACACGATAAGATGACCGTCTAGTTATATTTGCGTAGGGAAAATACCTGTGCATGCTGACACTGACTGTGAAGAGTGATATGCCCAGAGATTCTGAGGGAGAGTCTTGGTGTCTCAAGTTTTTGGAGAGATGTATGTGTATGTCTGTGTGTATGTTTCCTGAGAAAGTGTTAATGCGTGTTAACAATGGAAACGAGTGTCTCACTAGGTCTAATTCTGTTCGGGAGACTAGGTAGCTACAAGGGAGGGTGGGAGACTGTTTGAATATATCAATACTTGGGTAAATATTCAAGTAAGTTGTCAGTAACTAAGAATGTGATGGCAATTCATTAGCTAAACAAGGGCAGATAATCATTTTGGTGTATATTACAAAAGACATAAAATAATTGCCAAAAACTGGTAAGAAACAAAATACGGGAGAGATAACTATAAGACTACCTAAACTGTTACAAGCGAGATACTTCGAACAGACATTTTAATGCCTGTTTTAGACGAGATGTCTAGGATGAGAGGCCCTTGATGACTGTGTTGGGCGAAAAACCCTAGGCAAAGGGTCCCTCAGGAAAGAGACAAAGTACCTACTGTAAGAGGTCTTTGGTAACTGCCAGTAAAGATACCCAAGGCAAGGGGGGTCCCTGAGGATCGTCTCAGACGACCTCCTCGAGTGCTGCTCTTCACACAGTACCTCCTCAGCGTTCTGGGTGACCCACCAAAGACCAGCAGCCTCAAGAATGGAAGCCACCGTACCTTGCCAGACACGTAGGGCGTGTAGTATAACCCACAGGGAGTAGTAGTCTGGTATAGGCAGAGTTCTCCCTCCTCTCCATGGGCCGGAGAAGACGCCTCGTCCTTCTAAAAGGTCAATAATTCTCAGGAGTAAGAAAAAATAAAAGGAGTACCGGGTCACAGCAGGCGGGCAGTGTTGGGACGTCTTTATCTGGAGCACATCGCGGCGTCCTAACCTTTGCGAACTAAAGGCTAATTGATGTGACCGGTGAGCCAGGCTCACTATCTCCTAATTTATGTTGCCATGGCCTACATCCTAGGCAGGGCCGCCAATGCCGGCCGCTGACGCCACTCGCAACTTTATTTGCTGTGGGTTGAGGAGCGTCCGCATATGGATGGTTGGGCGATGGCGGCCGCCGGCAACTGGTCGGTTCTCCATACAGCAGCTGGAGAGGGGGGGGGGGCTTAACGGCAGGGGCCGGCGTAGGTTAACAGGGGCTCTAAAAGGATCATTCAGGGCTAACAAGGCTGAAACCTGTTGGCTGTTTATTGCCGTTTATCTCTTAATTTACTCAGGGTAGCTTAGCCGTAGACTGAGGTTGCGCGGGTAAAAGACAGACCCCGAAACCCGAGTAAGGAACATAAAGGACGCAGCCAGGTTGCCAGTTCCGATGTAGGCAGCTGCACTGGTCTCACGAAGTTCCATTGGAATGTGGGTGTTCATTCTTAGGCGCTGATGGATACTGGAATCGTGAGGTACATAGATATTGTAATCTGAGGTTGATAGATCCTGCAGTCTGACGTCGTTAGATACAGCAGCCTGAGGTCGATAGATACCGCAGTCTGAGGTCGATAGCTACTGCAGTCTGAGATATTTCTGCTAACACACAAAAATCGGTGTCACTGCTGCGTCACAATCCAAAGAATGGGATGGTTGGTGGCAGACCTCTTGTCTTGCAGGTGGGAGCTGCCATGGCGTCTGGCCTGCGCTGAGGTTAATTCTGATTTTACAATGGCTTGGGCAGGCTGCGTGCAGTGCTTTACTGTCTTCGTGTTTCGCTGTGTTCTCAGTGTGGACATATGGCTACAATTTGGAACCTTATGAATAGTCTCCTCGTATATGGTGGGGTCAACAGAGCCTCTGTGGGTCAAAGGCAGCATCGTCAAGACCATATACTGTGTATATTACACCTGGGAGTGTTAGTATTAGTGTACATCCGTGACAGCCATATATCTCACTCTGCTGTGTTCTGGGACGAGTTTGGTGAAATGAAGGAAGCGTGGGAGTGAACACCAGTCTCTGAGTGTAGCTCAAGATACGACAGCATCCTGCAGGATGATAAAAAAAAGTACTCAGTAATCCTCTCACCAGCACCAGTCTAACTTCTACAAGGAATTAGAGTGTAGTTCTGTGAACTGACTTGGGGTTATGTCCTAAGACTCAAACACCAAATATTGCATTGCCGTTTACTCGCGATCTCCAGTATTTCGACAGAAAGCCACAAGACCTGTCTGATCCTCGCGTGGCAAACCCCTTCCATAAGAAATCACCTTGTGACTTGGCAACAACTCTGCAAAACACACGTAAAGAAATGGATATTTCAGACTGTAGCCATCAGTACGAATCCCGTAGAAGAAGGCGAGTGAAGCGAGAGCAAGATGATCAAGAATCAACCCTAGAGCAATATATGAATGCAAGACTGGCAATAACTCAAGCGTTTCATGTTATTAGCCCGTGGCTCCACACCCAGCACCACTCCCCCACACGACCTGCCACTGACAGCTGTCAGTTCGAGGTCTGCCTGAGGGCGAATGTGACTCAACGTGACTTGTAATGGGTCAACATTTAGTCTTGTGCCACTGTGAGGTTTGTTCCTACGAACTCCGTGTGCGTGGTTCAACTACAACTAGACAGTCACGATAACTTAGAAATATTGACATTCTTATGAAATCTATCAACCAAAGATGACGATGAGTGTCTCGCTGATACTCATATATTTCAGTTCGACGTTTTTCAATCAGGCGTACATCCTAACCCCAAGCGCCACGGCCCGAAGGGGCGGAAAGAATTATTTAAGCACATACGAAGTGTCGTGTGGAAACATTCATCATGATGGCACCCCCCAAGCTTTGAGTCATCACCCGGTCCAACAACAACGAATCCTCTCCGGGTGTTTCCAAAACACAGACGTAAACAAACTATCACTCGATGGTAAATAACGCTTTAGTAAAGACACTTTTTTCTAATGACAGTTTGGGTAAATCTAGTCTTATGCACCCATGGCCGAAAGGTTATAATGGTCGATGTTGTCAAAGGCATCATTATTTACAGTCCAGGGTTTAGAGTGAAATGTGGCCGTGAATTTGAATTTCCTCTTGACTTACGAGATTCTATTTGCATACACAATTAATTAGAATGTGATAGTGTTGAGTTATAGCCCCGAACTAATGTTTACCCCCGTGATATACTGCTGTGTCCAGAACCTGTGGACAGATCTTTTACCACCTGCCTGCATCTCTCTCTCTCTCTCTCTCTCTCTCTCTCTCTCTCCCTCCGATTCTTTGTTATTTCTGCAATGAGGGAAAAAGACTGGCATATAGTTTTATGTTAATTTTACCGTTTAAAGACACCATTCCTGGTACAGATCTGTTTAACAACATTATATCAACTTTTCAACGTTATACGAGACATGATACAGTTAGGGAAAAAGGGATATCAAGACGTTGAAACATCGAAGTGAAGGCGTTGGGAAACACCAGGCGGGCTTATATGAGGCACTTGACGGAGACGTCTTGCCACCAAGCTTGTGACACAGTCGTGGAAGGTCGGCTGGTGTGTGCTAGTTCCTGGACTCAGGAACCTCCATCAGGCAGTCACTCGCCGGCGTCGACCTCGCAATGATCCTCGCCAAGGGGGTCTTAGTCCAAAGACTTGTATGCCGTGCTGGATGTAATGTTTTTATGCTCCTAAGTTAAGACTGCAGCGTTCCAGGCTCAGCAGTAGTCCTTCTGGCAAGTGTAGACTGTGAGTTATCCGTCCCCGTTCTGAACCTTGCCGAGGAGGTTTAGTCTGGCTGTAAGACTTGACATTTGGTCCATCGTTGCTGAGAACGAAGCTCGGTACATTTTATCATTCGGGGTGTTCGAACCGGTTTATAACCTTCATGTTTTTCTTTTTTCATTATACACTTAAGTCCTTTCAAATTGGGGTCATCGTAGTCCTGATGTGGTCTACTCTGTTGTCCTTTCCCTCGCAGTCCTCTCAGATAACTCACTGTAATGAGAGAAATCATGAGGGAGAGATTTGTTGACACCCGCTCCTCACATCTGTTCGTGACCTTCCTCTATGAATCTTCATTATTTTATCGGTAGAATTATCATAACATCGTCTCAGTTGACCTATGTTGATATAAATACGAATATTATGACATTTGAACGTCCCATAACGCATACCCAGAAGATAAAAGAAATGGATGGATGAAGATGGCGAGCACTGACAATTTCAACACAGCGTTACGTCAGCTGGGGCAAACGACTCACTTTACTCACGCCGTTTTGGCATTAAGTACCGACCATTTCCCCGTTTTCTCCCGCTCTGTCTGAATCTTTTCCTCTGGGTTTTCCCACGCCCTCTCGAGGCCGCGGGTCGACCTCCCCAGCTCAGTACAAGTGACGGGAGACCCGCGCCTCTTTGTATCTCAGCTCCTGCCAATAACTCTTTAGCCCGGGTCGTGATGTAGTATCTCCGTGGGCAGGCTGCAAGGAGTGGAGGAGACCCGTGGTGTTGACAGCCGCTACGAACCCGTTGGCTATCATCTCCTCAATTCTGAAGTGCCGCCCGCGCCCTCCCGCACCTCCCACCACACTGCCCCTCTGCCTAGGAGTCATATGGATGTTGCGTTTTAAGAAGCAAAGTTGTATTTTACATTCAGCTTGTATAGTGGTATATCTATATGTATATTTCTTCCTCCTTTGCTTGGCCTCTGCTCTCTACCTCACTGCTCAGCAGTTCCTGCGCTTCGACGTGACCACTGTCGCCGCCTGCCCCGGTACCCCCATCTCAACCACACCGACAGAGAGTAACGACCTGACTAACAAAGGTCCTTTCTTACTCTCATATCCATTGACGGCCAGATAGAGTAGTATTTGAACTGCCTTTCCATCAGGTCATTTTCTATCCTTTCCTTGAGAACTGGTTCTCTCTACGTTGCTACGATGGGGAATCACCCTTCCATAGCACTGCTGCATTGCACACTGCAAAGCTTGACCTCAGTAAAGTGGCTGGTATTACAGCCCCTGAGATAATTATTCCTTTCACCCAGTTTTAATATTACGTCGCCCACAGTGGCCTTGATATTAAGGTAAAGTGAGGGTGTTCAGTCTCCCTACCTCAAGTTCGCAAGAGCTCACCGCGCGACAAAACCTCCTCCGTGCGAACCAGACGTGGGACTCCAGAGGCTCTACGCAAGGGCTTCCCAGGTATTAGGTAATGCCAGGGTCGTGCTCCTGTGTCGGTGAAGCGCCACCGCTGCCTTCACAATGTGTGAAGACGATTATCAAAGACACAATAGTCTCTGACGGGAAAGGAGTTCGATGTTAAACTTCTATGATACATACCCTTTAAAATTAAGACAAGTGATAGGAAAAAAATACACCGTATTCATATGGCAGACTTGAGGTCGTAGCCTAAACCAGCTGAAGACCATACGGAGCCAACCTTAGGCTGGAGTAGAATACTAACCTGAACTTGAACAGGCACACGCTAGCCACCACTCTCTCCAGGGTCAGAGGTCATCCTCCACCTAAAATGCTCATCGAGGATAATGTGGAGTTTTAATGTTGAGCCAAGGGCCCCTTATGTGTAGAACGGTCATTATTGCACTCGGATGTACTAGCAATATTTGACTGATTGCATCTTTTGGTTATCATTATGTAGACGCTGAGATCTTGTGAGCGTCTTTCTGTGTGTGTGTGTGTGTGTGTGTGTGTGTGTGTGTGTGTGTGTGTGTGTGTGTGTGTGCGCGTAACAAGTTAAGTACATATTAATGAAGACATTTACGTTCATTTCCCCAGATGACAATGTGTGTGTGTGGCATCTCAGGAGGAAACAGAGCCAAAGCTGAAGGTTCTTCGCTGGAAGCTGGGACTACAGTAATTGTCCTCGCCAGCATCAGGAGGAGGAGGAAGTGGACCAGAATAAACGACGTCACTGGCGAAAATAGTTCTGAATTTCAGACTACAGCAGAACGTGGAAGGAGAAGGTAGAGGCTCACTTACAACGGGGACCTCATGGATATTGAAGCCTGCTGAGCTGAGCCTCTAACAAGCAGTATGGGGTTCCCTGGTCTCTCAACAAGAGAGATATCGATCATCTTCCGTAGCATTATGGGGATATCAGTGCTTCATCATCGCATCATCGCTTGTAAACCTTCGTCCATAGCGAGTGTTAGACCCAGTAACACCACACCACCATAACTCCGCACTCCCATGGACTTCTCATCGCACACTCCCCATCTCCAGCTCTACCGGCATCCCAAAATCCACACAACTCCACAGAATCAGGAAGCCCAACCCCCGCAGACTCCATCAGACAACACTCTCATTGGCTCTGCAGCTAAATGATCTCTAGAGCTCCAATGAATTCACACTTCTGGTGATCCTGCATTACCTAAATCAGCACCCATAGTAATCTCGCACGCTGGTTTCGTACACCTGCACGTAAATCCACATCATCATCCGTGTCAGGGGTAGCAAATCCGTACCAGCGCGCAGCAGCGGTAGCAACAGAAGCAACAGAAGCAGCAGCAGTAACCATGCCAGCATTCCTCTTAACTTCCGCCGCCGCAGCCTCTGCTCATCACCTGACGAGGTCTCTGGTCAGAGTTTAAGAGGTATTACACTTCAGGAATGAAAAACTTGGTCGTCAGGAAATCTCTGGGAGGTATCGGCGATGTCCGCTCGTCTCACTATGAGGTCGTGTCGTGAGGAGAGGGGAAAGACCAACGCTGGGCTGTGGCTTACGAGGATGAATGTGTATGGGTCGAAGCTTCGAATAATTAGACAAGAGTGAAACATCAGGATGCGATGCTTCATCCTCCGTGTCTGAGGGAATGTTAGCAGATCCCATCGTCAGTCTCGTGACGACGGCTCTCGGCTCCAAGACGTACATCAAGATACAGGCACCAGCCAGGGTCTCAAGACTTCACGTTCTCACGCTGGGTAGGGAGGGTGTGTCCAGTCCCCGGCCTCCAGGCCGGACAATGACGCTGAAGGGGGCATGTCAGCAACAGCAATGAGAGATGCGGTTAGCAACCCTTCCTTCCCTTCTCTATGCTCACGATAAGGGTTATGCTAGCAACAATAAACTGACACATGGAAAGTTACTGCAGCAGTGCTGAGTAAAGCAAGATTTCAAAAGAGTTATGATCAACGATCCGTCTGAAATTGGAGACCTGCCTGTTCCTATTACGGGCTCATCTCACACCAGCATTCAGTGGGTCGATAGATCCTGGCTATAGGGCCCTCCCTTGACCATTTCCCTTCGACATCGTCTGTGTCTCAGCAGCGACAAGACTTACACACTATACTGGCTGCCCTCTGAAAAATTGCATATAACAGACACACAGATTCCTTACGAGTGAAAAGAATTTATGACAAGATTTGATGATGTATTTATGACCCTATGAGCCGGGGAAGTACAGGAGAGTAAGAGGCATTCGCTATGTGCAGCAGTCACGCTGCATACAATGGCTGGGTCAAAGTGTGATGACATGAAGACAGAGTGACTTCAACTGTGCCTGTGAGGCTGGCCTTTCTATAACCTGGGACGGGTGCCATCATCGTCGGCACCGACACCTTCGCCCAAGCTGGTTATGGCACCGCGTCCCAAGAGGAGACGACACTAGTAGGTCAAGCCACCAGCAAGTCAGGCCGCCAGCAAGTCAGGCCACCTGCAGGTCAGGTCACTAGTAATTCAGACCATGAGCAGGTTAAGCCACCTCCAGCAGGTTAGGCCAATCAGCAGGTCAGGCCGCGGAGGGATGACAGCAGAGATATCGGCATCGTCACAAAGAAACAAAGATCATTATTCCTCTCTTTACACACACACGATCTTAATGCGTGACCCCGGACGGCCAGTGTTGCCACCGTCTCCGAGCTGAGACACCCCTCTCCACACTCCCTGCTTCTCCCTCAACGAGAGATAGGACGACAGCCGCTCGTGATGCTGATGAGGGTGAACCGTAAAGATTATTAAGACATCATCTCCGCGACCCGGGCGTGTGTGAGTGTGTGTGTGTGTCTGTGTCACCACAGGTAGAAACGACACCTTTTAATCGTCGTGTTATTGTTTGGGACGACAAGTGAGTGCAGGAGGCGATCACTTCGCCCGGTCACGTTCCCGTTGGCCGAACGTGTGTGTGTGTGTGTGTGTGTGTGTGTGTGTTGTGGGGAACATAATTGCCTTCATTTTCCGACTCGTTCAGGGGTGATTTCCTAATTGGCGAAGGGCTGTAATGTGAGCCTAAGGGACAGCCGCTGCTTACCATTCTCTGCTCGTGCTGGCGGAACATGCCAGTGGTCAGAGGTTAAGAGCGCTTTTAAACGAAGTAATTATAGGAATGGTTTAATGACTCTTAAAAGTGGGCGGCCATTAACAGAGGGAGAGGCGTCCGATAACTCACGCTTGTTGCGAGGTGTCGTCTGCCGCGGCTGGGGCGTGCTCGGTGACGCCTGTGATGTGCCTAATATTTCACAGGTATGGGGGAACAAGGCAAGACACCTCCAGGTATGTTAATGATCTGAGCGGCAAAGGCTCAGGGTACGTAATGATACTCCACACACACACACACACACACACACAAACACGGTATATATCATACGGACCTCCGTGTGTTGTGGTGCTTGGCGTTGCCGACCATGAGTCAGCAGGGGTTTATTCGGGGTCGGGCCCCACATGGGATCGAATACTGAGAGCGGCAGTCGGCCCACACCCAACCCAGGAGTTCATCCTTCCCTCTGGGTCTAGTCGATAAGTGGGTACTTGGCTTAGGCTGGTGTGTGTGTGTGTGTTTGTGTGTGTGTGTGTGCGCGCACATACAGCGTAAAGGTGGACGCGGTAGCGAGGATACGTTTCAAGACGTGGATACGATACGAACAGCTAACTGTTACCAAATATTGACGAAACATGACTACAGCACAAAAGAATACATTAGAGATGAAGAAATCCCAATAATTTAACTAAAATGAAGGAACTATATTCTTTTATCATCGTCCCAGTAAAGAGTAAGTAGTTTCTTTTAACGAAAAACAGAAAACGGCCAATAGTACTTCACGCCTCTTCTTCAATACACGTCACGTCCATGAGGACCTGCCCAGGGAATCCTCCTACAGGTGAGGAGTGACTGTCTGGCTGGAGTTACCCACGCGCGAGTTACGAGCAAAAAATTCTTATTCCTCCTTATGGCGAGGCAAGATTAGTGATCTTCTGCGGTGTGTTCCTTGTCAAGGAAAATGAGGTTCAGGACTACGCTAATGAACGACAGAAGAAAACCAGACACCTCCTGTTACTGTGTGGGGGTTTAACGTGCAAGCGTACCAGGCACTTGTGTCCACGCTTTCACATGCGTGCGCGGGGCCTCCTTGGTGTAATGGTTGGAGTTACTGACCATGAGTCAGCACGGGCCAGCCCAGGGTCGGATCCGCAAGGGTTCGACTCCTCGGCGTAGCAGTCGGCCTTCATCCAACCCAGGTGTTCAACCTACCCTCGGGGATGGTTCATAAATGGGTACCTGGCTTAGATTGGTGTGTGTGTGTGTGTGTGTGTGTGTGTGTGTGTGTGTGTGTGTGTGCATAGACAGGAGTAAAGACGTATATAATTATGCTTAAGAAATACAAGTGTAAAACTCTCTCCCTGTAACCCTCAAGCAGTAAACACAATTAGTTAGCGTTACTGGCCATGAGTCAACACACTCATGGTGTATATACGGACCAAGTGTTTGCTTTGAAGAGTATGTGTGAGAAATCCTTGGGTAAAGAAAGTGAATTATATGGGGCGTTCATGGCTCTGAAGAAAGGGTATGATAGGGATGAGAGAGACTGGAAGGTGCTACTAATATATAGGGTGAACAGAGAGTTACTCAAGAGAGTGAGGAGTAAGGCAAGTGAGCGAGTTGGAAGGGAGGACGGTGAGTGGTTTCTGGTGAAGTCGGGTCGGCGTTAAGAATGTGTGGTTTCACCATGGCTGTTTAATCTGTTCCTGAACAGGGTAGTTAGGGAGGTGAATACAAAGGTCTTACAGCAAGGAGTAAGTCTATAGTATGTTGGGGTAGGAGGGAAAGGAGTTTCTGGCGTTGAGAAGGCGGCCTGGTCGCATAAACTTCCTTGTGACACCATATAACATACAGGCACGGAAACAGCTTTCTGTCATTCGGTCCGTCTCTGACACAGATACTGCTTCCAGGCAGTCATGCCCGGGACATTCTGCACAGTGACAACAAATCGGTAATTATCTCTGCCAACTTTGCTGCCATGTCCCCATCAGGGTCCACACCATCCCTATGATCATCATATTCTCTCCGAAGTCGACGTGGATGGTTCCTCAGACGTGAACCCGAGGACCCAGCACATAGGTTAATGAGAGAAGCTTGTAAGGCCCTTAGACGGCAAGAAGCAGCGACAGTTGTCCTTGAGCGACATGGTGTGATGGTCAGATTAATAACTAAACAAGGGTAGTGCTGTCGTACTGAGAGGTCGTGCCGTCGTGCTCAGGGGTCGTACTGTCTTCCTCAAGGATCGGACTGTCGTGTTCAAGGGTCAATCTGTCGTGCCTACGCATATCAAGAAACATAATATATTTTTTTCAGGATCAGAACCAATCTCTCTTCCATAACAAATGGTAATACTTTGTGCCGGTGGTCTCTGCCTGCCGTGTGGGTAGGGAAGCGCTATCAAGGCCGCTATCTCCGTGTCGCCGACCGCTATCTTAATGCTGGCTCTGTGTTATCTGTAAGCTAGATGGCGCTATCGCAGCATCATGGCTCATCACCGTCCCGAGATGTCATCACGGCTCACATCACGACCTGCGGTGGGCGACTGGCCAGGGTTGTGGGCCAGGGCTGTATGGTAGAAGGCTATGGGCCAAGATCGTGGGCCAGGGCTGTAGGGGATGTGAGCGCCGAACGGCAATGAAGGCTGTGGTTCCTGGAGGATTAACAGGGAACACTCTAAGTAGCTACCATTTGTAGTTATACGTGTCTCGTAAGTCACATATGTAACCTCAGTGTTGCTAACAACCCTGAAGGTTAAAACCCGAAACAAGCAGAGGGCCAACTGCTGATCGTTGTTCCGTCTTCTTCATCCATCTGAAGCAGACGGTAGTTCCTCCGTGGTTGGCGCTGTATGATGGCATCGACGGCTTTCGTCTTGTGGACCGCATGTCTTGCTCTGTTGCTCTGGCTCCTAAAGGCATTTCCTTCCTCTACCCTTTTTCTTTTTGTTTCAGGCCGTAGAAGCAGCAGGCAGCTCAGGAGCAGGCAAGCCGACTCTTCACTGTCATTGCCCTGACGGCTCACCTCCTCCTCCCTGCTGAGGCGCCGGGATTAGCTATTGTTCACCTCAGCTGCCCTCCCGGACGGCAGGCGACTTCATGCTCCATCGAGCCCTCATGATTCGCCTCCTTCCTCAACAGCGCCAGCTTTATAGTCTCTCTACTCGATATCTGACTGGAAATTTTTATATCTACCGATATGTAGCTAAAAAAAACTCACATATATTAAAAGATTCATAAATCAATGTAATACAGTGCTGAAGTTTAACGTACAAAGCTTCTCAATTTGACTGGATGCCGTGTAGAATCGGGTTTGAATCTGTGTTGCCCAAATGGTCTGAATCTATAATACCCAAGTGGTTTGAATCTGTGATGCCCATATGGTCTGAATACATAATACCCAAGCGGTATGAATCTATGATACCACAAACGGTTTAAGACTGTGGTTGTCGAGGGGTCTAAATCAATGTTACCAATATGGCGCTAGGCGCGGGACCTTGCCATCCCTGCTTGTCTTCAACCTAATACGGGCAGGGCAGTATCCTGGTCTCTCAGTGAGCTGAGTCTGATCAGAGAGAGCTATCGAACCCTAATCTCACACCACAGATAGAAACAAAAAGAAAAAAAAGAAAACAAATAATTAACGAGCCTCGTCTCATAATACTTCATCCTCTTATGGAGCAGAGAGTGCTTACGTATGCCATGCATGCAATGTCCGCTGAGTCGGCGACTGCAGCAGCTAATTGAGGAACAGCAATTAAGACAAACTGGTGGGGCTGTTTGTGACCACTTGGTTCAAGCGCCGCCAAGTAATTGACTCTAAATGATGAACTGCAGCCAGTCACACAATCAATTAAAAGAGAAGAAAAGGATCGCAGGCGATCGCAAATCAATTTAAGATAAGCAAGCAGTCACAAAGTGTTTAAAAGAAAAGCAACCAATCACAAATCAATTACTCACCCGTGAATGTAAGGGCGCCTTCATTCCTGTTGTCTCCCGGGGTCTGTGTCATAAACAGTGGACGGCCGGAAGGGAGTAAAGACACGTTCAGGACCTTCTCACTCCAATGGAGTCCATCACTATGCCTCTATTGTTGGAACAGAGGCATAGATATCCTGGTTTCTACGATTATGTCCCTTTTCATCCATTTTATGGTACATCCACTCTTGTCCTGATGGCCTTTGTGCAAAGGGATCTGGCATATCCGACTCGGGAAAAATTCCCTTTCTTTCGACTCGCACTGAGCTCTCTCATCTCCGCCCTAAACCATATCTGGTGTGTCCCTCGTGAGGCGAGGTATTCCTTTATACAAAAGGAAGCGTGACAACCTCTCCTGCAGTGACGGGTCTTGCTGGTCTTTAGCCAAACGTATCTCTAGCAAATGTCTTTCTCATCTTCCCTTTTTCCCTTCTGATAGAGCAATACTCTTCGGCACTGTTCTCCTCTGATCCCACCATGGATGGCTATAACAAACTCTTTCTTCCCGTGACACACCTCTATTTTGCTATCCTGATTCTACCACTGTATTTAGTTATATATATATATATATATATATATATATATATATATATATATATAT
>JAYMFT010389452.1:0-19819 GCA_038088735.1 Panulirus argus | reverse complement strand
GCTTAGAAAGGGCTGCTGGAGGAGGAGGTGCAGTTAGAATAGATACATTTACAAGAGTATGATCAGATGAACCAAGTTGGGGCGAGATTGTGTGAGTACAGCGAGATGGACTATACTGGCAAAGACATTTAAGTATTCTGTTTTAGTCTTCTCTACGTATTTCATTGCTTTCAACCACCTCCTTTCGTTCCATCCCATTGATGCTGGTGCTTTAGCGTCGTCCAGTGTGAAAACACTTTTAATCTTGTCGTTCAGTTCTTGACGTAACAACTCTTCCCTCTGAATCCTGATTAGCTGCTTCTGAAGTGACAGTTCACTATCGCGAACTCTATGGAAATTTTTTGGAATTTCATGTGCCTCGTCGGCAATGCTCTCTGCTCCTCCTTTCTTATCCTTGCTCTACTAGTTCTTTGCTCTCTTATACATCACAAATGTTGACTGGCTGCGGTATCGCCATACCCTCTTCGCAGGACTTTTCCAAGCTCCTCCAATTTTTGACACCTTTTACTGGGGTGCTCCACCTTTTTTACTTTCCTTCTATATATGAGGCTAAATGCACCCGTATTCCTAGCTCTTAACCTTTCACCATGATGTCCTTATGCCTGGCTACTGAACTCCATTTCCCAATTTATGTTACCATAGAAATGTTTAAGTTTTGTGAAATTCTCACGACTATATATCTCCTCAATGAGTTTAGTCTCATCTCTGCTCTTTTCCACCCTCATTTACTTCACAATAGAACCCAAACATTAATGCACCGTACATGATCTCCTCATTTCCTATACAACTATGAGTAAGATAAGATCTCGTAATGATGGTGCATCAGTCCCTCTAAACATAATATACTCATTGACATTCTGGTGCGGGGAATTTCTCTGTATGCGCTATTCAAACTTGTGTGTGTGTGTGTCGATGTGCGTGTGAATATATGTTTGTACCAGGGAGAAAAACTTTGATAACAGTTGGTATCTCTGTGGTTATCAATGATCAATTCTTTGCTATGTAGAGTATCCTTACAAAGAGGTGATGATCTGTTATTTATATCTGTCTTCATGAAATGTACCTCAAGATTACACTAAGCTTACTCTCTGGTTAACGCAATGAGGTAAACAATGGTTATGTAGAGGGCGTTTTAAAATTAGAAATTCTAAATCAGCATTAGCAGGGAAGAGTGATTGGCATGCTTGTGGCTGCCCGTACGAGCGAGTTCAATCACCCGTACAGCATTCAAGGCTGGCACAGTTCCCTCAGCTCAACACACGTGCCATCTTGGACCAATTGGCCCCGTTGCGACGCCAAAGGTGCTGAACGCATCCCAGAAACCTCCTAGGCTAACTAACTTCCTACATTAACCAAAGGTTTCACATCCATGCAAATGCTTGGTGTCTCCAACTGAAACTATAGAAAACTGGTGTGTGAGGCAAGCGTAACATCCGATAACCTGTGCTTCATCTTTACAAAGGGAGTGGGGCCAAGGACCACAGACAGACTCATGGGGAGTGGCTGTCTGGGTCGACGAGCAAGTGAGAGTGACTGCCTGGTATAGGGGATGGACAGGATTGCAAGGATGAGGACACTGGACTATCATGTTGAAGAGGCTGACAGAGATACGGGGATTAACACGACGTGGAGATTTGCATGGTAGCGGTGTACCAGAAAAGATACGGGAACTGATGTGGGGGTATGTGAAGGCTACTTTAAGTGTGTGCAAGTAAAGGTGACTGGTGGAGACCTTATGCACGAGTGGACCAGGAATTGGGTCACAGAGATTGAGTAGCAAACAAGTTACATGATGAGTGAAATATTAATAGCAGGGAATGCATTAGGGGGCTTGTTGTAGAGCTTGGCAGAGCCTTCGATTGGTAGGTTATGAGACTTGGCGCGGCATGAGACCCAAACCCTGGGTGGGGGTTGCCAGGGTGGTCGTGTCGGCAGCATGAGAGGGCATTGCGAACGGCGAGACCCGTACTGGGAAGGGGTCAGGCAGGCAGGATGTGTCCCCTGGCGAGATATCAGGCATGAGAGAAAATTTATACCTGTTAGGGTGAAGGGGTCAGCAGAGTCTGTCAACCTATCAGACTGCATGGAATCTTAGGGAGAAGAGCATGAATGGTAACACTGGCAGAATGCAGGGGTTGAGGGGGTAGATAGTGGCATGCGGTCGACAAGACCAGTAACAAAAGATATGATTGGTCGGGGACGTAGCTTGTGAGGGTTTGATCTCTCAGGGAAGCAGCGGAACGGGGCTAACTAATACTGATATCAAGAAAGAGATGACGGCTGCCAGGGTAAGTGCGGGCGGGTGGACTATAAGTTACAGAGCTGGGATTATAGGAAAGTATGAAGTAGTAAGGTGGATGGAGTGATAAAGCTAAGAGGGAGTATGTTTTTTATAGGGAGGGAGCCTTTGGGCTGAGAGTTTTGGCAGGGTGAATTCTGGTACTGTGGGATCTGATCTGCCTTTGTGAGGACTGACAGTAATGGGTTTGGCTCTACTGTGGCACTGATGTGTTACGAGTTCCAGTCAGGCTGGGGCTTGGGTTGTGACACTTTTATTTTTCTTATTTTTTGGGGGATGGGTGTTTTGGGACTGTAGTAGGGATGGGACTGGTACCATTCCCCAGCAATACCAGGACTAACCAAGTGTTGTTCTACAGGTGGCATGTTCTTCGCCAAGCCCATGAGGAAGGCCGGCTACGTGACCATGTTGGACCCGCTGCAGAACGCCTTCGGACGGCGCATGGGCGGCCTCCTCTACTTCCCGGCGCTCATGGGTGAAACCTTCTGGTCGGCTGCCATCCTCTCTGCGCTGGGTAAGGCTCCACAGGGGATTGATTTCTTATTCTGTGCTAATGTCCAGAAACATGACTTTCTTTTAATTCACTCTCATTGTAAATGAAAAGATATCTTGTTACTGTTATCGATGTGGATGAAGAAGGTAAACCCAGAACTTATGAACTGATGTAGAGGGCGAACGCACACGTCAGAGACATAAGGTCACTGATCCTGAACGTCACGACTGATACAAGTGACGTTAATGCGAAGGCGTTTCGAAAATGTACAGTTATTTACGCAGATGATGCGGTCCTTGGCTAAACGTACGGTGGTTTGTATGGATGATGAGTGTTTCAAGCAGCAAAGCAACAACACTTGTCCCTTAAACTGGGACAGTGTGCCTTCAGCCAGCCTCACATGCAAGAATTACCTAAATCCTCGGCAAAATCGAAATGAGGTTGATGATGGAATCGGCTTTTAAACTTTGGCAGCAAAGACTACAGCCTTCAGTCCACTTGGATGTAAGCCAAAAAATAGTATAACTAGGCCACGGCTGATGAAGGTGAAGGGACGTGAGACATTCTTGCAACACACCAAGCCACTTGGCACAAACATTAAAGCAACCGGTCCAACAAAACAGAACTATCAAAAGGATGAAGAGGAAAACCGGGACAGAGGACGGTCGGAGATGCAGACAGACATTTACTGTTGGGGTGATAATAACACATCACTCTTCATGCAAACAAACGGCTTTTCTCTTGTGGAAAAAGGAGACGTCGAAATATCAGACTTTGTCCAGTTGTTACGCATGTAGATCTCGGTTGGGTCTGTTCTTGGGATGGAACAAGGACCCGTCTTCTGAGACACCATCCAAGGGTTAACGTTCTTGACTGCTCCTGTATTTGTACTTAACACTGTAGATAGCTCTGATATCTCATATAAATTTCTTCCTCTATCGAGCGCTGCGTCACTCTGGGTCGCACCATATTCATCCTACGTGCGGTATAAGTTGCATCCTGCACTGCGTAAACCCCAGGAGAAATATCACACGAGGACGCGCACAGTCGTCCGCCCCACTATGGATGCCATGATTCACAATACTCAGGAGCCACTGTACGAAGATAGACAGACGTGAAGACAGTCAAATCATCTTAATTGCCATCTGTTTGTGACTTGTGGTACGTTTTCAAGGTCACACGGACTTCTTGGCAACTACTCTGGACCCAGATCACGATTCCATTAAGATCCCGCCAAGAGTTGATGTGGTGTGACTATAGAGATGCGTAGAGCTTAGAAATGCTTAAAGGTTTTCGATTCTATATAATTTATTGCTTCTGCGACTGTTGATTCAGGAGCTCAACTGTCTGCTGTCAAAACAAGAAAAATGAAGTAAAGTTACGTAAACGCGTGTTGAATATGTAAAAACATTGGTATGTAGGAAGTGACAGTGACGTTAGCTGACAGCATTTCTTGGTGGGTCGTAGACTATTGTGAAGGTCCATCTCTTGTGGTGTGCGGACACGCTAAGTAGTAAGGTACTATGTCTCCCTCAGAGCCATCCTTTTTAATGCCAGAGAGCTTTGCTATGAATCTTCTATCTATATATATATCCATGAAGGTCTTGTCTACCAATTGCCAAATTTCACACTCGCATCACAGAGCTGAAAACTGTGCAGCTGATCCAGTGAACTTTATGAATCACTTTTAGCGTTCTCGTTCCACTTGTGTTTATAAACTCCCTGAATATCCTCCCTGTGTTTCCTACGCTCGCTTGAATTTCAGTTACACATCATACTTTCTACCAGTCGCATATATTCAAATGAATCCTGTATCTCGTTTTCTTTAATTCATTACTAACCAAGTGAGTTATACGTACATTCGCTATATTCGTTATCTCGATACTGCTGGTTCTTTGTCTTTATGATGCTCCTTGCCTCTTCCCTTTTACCTAGAGCACTAATAGTTTCCCTTGATATGACATCGAACTTCATACTCATCTGTGAGTCGAATCTGCTTCCAATTTCCTTTCATACTGGTGTTGGGTTTCGTGTTGTCCCTCGGCATCTGATGCGACCCATTTCACTGTGATCGTCTGACCCGCTCACTTCTCTCCCGTCGTTCCCTACAACGGGCGCCCTTGGCTCCGCTTGCCTCACTCGCTGTCCCTCTCTCCCCACAGGCTCCACGCTTGCGGTCATCCTGGACATCAACAATACCGTGTCCATCCTGGTAAGCGCCGCCATCGCCGTTGCCTACACTCTCTTCGGTGGTCTCTACTCCGTCGCCTACACAGACGTGGTTCAGCTTTTCTTCATCTTCGTGGGTCTGGTGAGTGTCCTCCCCTGTTACCTGCCTCCTGCTGAGTCTCTTTACACTGTACGATATGATTGGCTAATGAGTGATTGCCAGGCTTGGTAGATGGCTGTCAGAGGTCACGGTGGTGAGTGGCTGCAGGGGAGGTGAATGGCAGTCAGGGGTGGTGGGTGGCTGCACACGATGTCTTGTCAAGGATGGCTGTGAGGTGCCGAGAGTGAGCGATGGTGTCGGTTGTTAGGGTGACTGCGGGTAAGTGTCAGTTGTAGTACACATGGCAATCAGAGAAAGATTCTGTTGAGAGTGCGGTGGTGATTGCTGGGATGTGGTAGTTGAATGCCAGGGGTGTGGTGGTGGTGGTGATTGCTGGGATGTGGTAGTTGAATGACAGGGGTGTGGTGGTGGTGATTTCTAGGATGTGGTAGTTGAATGTCAGGGGTGTGGTGGTGGTGATTTCTGGGATATGGTAGTTGAATGTCAGGGGTGTGGTGGTGGGGATTGCAGGGATGTGGTAGTTGAATGTCAGGTGTGTGGTGGTGGTGATTGCTGGGATGTGGTAGTTAAATGCCAGGGGTGTGGTGGTGGTGATTGCTGGGATGTGGTAGTTGAATATCAGGAGTGTGGTGGTGGTGATTGCTGGGATGTGGTAGTTGAATGTCAGAGGTGTGGTGGTGGTGGTGATTACTGGGATGTGGCAGTTGAATGTCAGGGGTGTAGTGGTGGTGATTGCTGGGATGTGGTAGTTGAATGTCAGGGGTGTGGTGGTGGTGATTGCTGGGATGTGGTAGTTGAATGTCAGGGGTGCGGTGTTGGTGATTGCTGGGATGTGGTAGTTGAATGTCAGGGATGTGGTGGTGGTGATTGCTGGGATGTGGTAGTTGAATGTCAGAGGTGTTTTGGTGGTGATTGCTGGAATGTGGTAGTTTAATGCCAGGGATGTGGAGGTGGTGACTGCTGGGATGTGGTAGTTGAATTTCCGGGATGCGGTGGTGGTGATTGCTGGGATGTGGTAGTTGAATGTCAGGGGTGTGGTGGTGGTGATTGTTGGGATGTGGTAGTTCAGTGTCAGGGATATGGTGGTGGTGATTAATGGAATGAGGTAGTTGAGTTTCTGGGGTGTTGTGGTGGTGGTGATTGCTGGGATGTAGTAGTTAAATGTCAAGGATGTGTGGGTGGTGATTGCTGGGATGTGGTTGTGGAATTTCCGGTATGTGGTGGTGATTACTGGGATATGGTTGTTAAATTTCAGGGGTGTGGTGATGGTGAATGTGGGATGTGGTAATTTGAATGTCAGGGATGTGGCGGTGGTGATTGCTGGGATGTGGTAATTGAATTTCAGGGATGCGGTGGTAGTGATTGCTGGGATATGGTTGTTGAATGTCAGGGGTGTGGTGGTGGTGATTGCTGGGATGTGGTAGTTGAAAATCAGGGGTGCGATGGTGGTGATTGCTGAGATGTGGTAGTTGAATGTCAGGGGTGTGGTGGTGGTGATTGCTGGGATGTAGTAGTTGAAAGTCAAGGGTGTGGTGGTGGTGATTGCTGGGATGTGGTAATTGAATGTCAGGGGTGTTGTGGTGGTGATTGATGGGATGTGGCAGTTGAAAATCAGGGGTGTGGTGGTGGTTATTGCTGGGATATGATGGTTTTGATTGCTGAGATGTAGTAGTTGAATGTCAAGGGTGTGGTGGTGGTGATTGCTGGGATGTGGTAGTTGAAAATCAGGGGTTTGGTGGTGGTGATTACCGAGATGTGGTAGTTGAATGTCAGGGGTGTGGTGTGGTGACTGCTGGGATGTAGTAGTTGAATGCCAGGGGTGTGGTGGTGGTGATTGCCGGGATGTGGTAGTTGAAAATCAGGGATATGGCGGTGGTCATTGCTGAGTTGTGGTAGTTGAATGTCATAGGTGTGGTGGTGGTGAATGTGGGATGTGGTAGTTGAATGTCAGGGATGTGGTGGTGGTGATTGCTGGGATGTGGTAGTTGAACGTCAGGGATGTGGTGGTGTTGATTGTTGGGATCTGGTAGTTCAGTGTCAGGGGTGTGTTGGTGAAGATTGCTTGGATGTAATAGTTGAATGTCAGGGGTGTGGTGGTGATGATTGCTGGGATGTGGTAGTTGAGTGTCAGGAATGTGGTGGTGATGATTGCTGGGATGTGGTAGTTGAATTTCAGGCGTGTGGTCGTGATGATTGTTGGTATGTGGTAGCTGAATGTTAGGGGTGGGGTGGCGGTGATTGCTGGGATGTGGTAGTTGAATGTCAGGAATGTGGTGGTGGTGATTGCTGGGATGTACTAGTTGAATGTCAGGGGTGTGATGGTGATGATTGCTGGGGTGTGGTAGTTGAATGTCAGGGATGCGGTGGTGGTGATTGCTGGGATGTGGTAGTTGAATGTCAGGGATGCGGTGGTGGTGATTGCTGGGATGTGGTAGTTGGATGTGGTGGATGGCTGTCAGTGATGTGATGTACGGCTGTGAGCGATGTGGTGGGTGGCTGTGAATGATGTGGTGTGTGACTGTGGGTGATGTGGTGGGTGGCTGTGAATGATGTGGTGTGTGACTGTGAGCGATGTGGTGGGGTGGGGTAGTTGAGTGTTAGGAGTGTTGAAAAGGTTGGAAGGTTGCTGTGAGTGGATGTTAGATGTTTGGATTAGTGACTCCAGTTGTAATGAGTGGTTGTGAGAAAGGTGGTGGTGACTGAGTATTGTGGTAGGCGGTTGTAAGTGGTTTGGAGGATGGTTGTGAGCGATGTGACGAGTGGCTGTGAGTGATGTGCTATGTAGCTGAATGATGTGGTGTGTGGCTGTGAGTGACGTGGTTTGCAACCGTGAGAGATGTGGTGTGCGGATGTGAGTGATGTGGTGTGTGACTATGAACGATGTGGTGGGTGTCTGTGAGTGATGTAGTGGGTGGCTGTGAGTAATATGATAGCTGGCTGTGAGTGATGTGGTGTGTGACTATGAATGATGTGGTGGGTGGCTGTGAGTGATGTGGTGTGTGGTTGTAAGTGATGTGGTAGGTGGCTGTGAGTGAAGTTGTGTGTGTCTATGAATGATGTGGTGGGTGGCTGTGAGTGATGTGATGGGTGGCTGTGAGTGATGCAGTGTGTGGTTGTGAGTGATGTGGTGGTTGGCTGAGGGTGATGTGGTAAGTGGCTGTGAGTGATGTGATGGGTGGCTATGAGTTATGTGGGGGGTGGCGGTGAGCGATGTGATGGGTGGCTGTGAGTAATGCGGTGGGTGGCTGCGAGTGATGTGGCGGGTGACAATGAATGATGTTTTGGGTGACTATGAGTTATGTGGTGGGTGGCTATGAGTGATGCGGTGTGTGGCTGTGAGTGATGTGGTGTGTGACTATGAATGATGTGGTGTGTGGCTGTGAGTGATGTGGTGTGTGGCTGTGAGTGATGTGGTGTGTGGCTGTGAGCAATGTGGTTGGTGGGTGGCCGTGAGTGATGTGGTGGGTGGCTGTGAATGATGTGACGGGTGACTATGAATGATGTGGTGGGTGGCTATGAGTTGTGTGGTGGGTGGCTGTGAGTGATGTATTGTGTGACTATGAATGATGTGTTGGGTGGCTGTGATTAATATTGTGGGTGAGTGTAAGTGATGTGGTGGTTGGCTGTGGGTGATGTGGTAGGTAATTCTGAGTGATGTGGTGTGTGGCTGTAAGTTATGTGGTGTTTGGCTGTGAGTAATGTGGTGGGTGGCAGTGAGTGATGTGGTGGGTGGCTGTGAGTGATGTGGTGGGTGGCTGTCAAGGACATATAAAGCTTACCCTTCGGGTGTAGTTGGTGCACTCGACAGCTGTCAAGTGTCGTTTTGGTAGTTGTCATTTTTGTGGTGGAAACTTCTTGAATGTGTCAGGTGGTGTTCTGGCTTGTGGGTGTCACGGATGGATGTCATGATTGTGGTGGATGGGCCAGTTGCCACCATCTTGCAGACATGTTGTTGTTAGAGAGATAATAAAACAGTGATACACATCCTCTGCTCAGGACAGGATCAGTTTAACCGATTTTATCGTTATTTCTCTCGTACGTAAATGCTGACTTGCGTGTGTTTCTGCTCCGCTTCAGTGGCTGTCGGTGCCATACTCCATGACGAACGAGGCCGTCGGCTCTCTGGCCCTCAACGAGACGGACTGGCTTGGCTCCATTGAACCCAGCTCACCAGAGTGGGGACTCTGGATTGACTACTGGCTCCTCTTGATCTGTGGAGGTATTCCCTGGCAGGTGAGTTTTCTTTCACTTAAAGACGACTCGTTTAAGGTGGCTGACTGGGTTCAGGAGAACTTTCAAATATCGGGTCTAGTTGTCGTGTGGATAATCGGGTGCTCATGTGTATAAACTGTATACGGGTAGTAACAATGGTGGAGCCTCTTTAAATGGGTCGTCTTTTATGGTGAGATGCCTGAGGATTAGCGGAATGCCTGTATTGTGCCTCTTTATAAAGGCAAGTTGCGGCATGCACAGAGCATCAGACTGGGGAGAAGTGTGGTTCAGAGGTGGTAAAGGATGTGTGGATCATGTATTACTTTGAAGAATGTGTGTAAGCAATACGAGAAACAGAAGGATATGTATGTGGAATTTATGGATCTGGAGAAAGCATATGAGTGGGTTGATGATAGAGATGATTTATGGAAGGTGTTATAAATACATGGTGTGGGAGGAAGCAGTATGTAGTTTTAATCAAGAGAGTGAGGTGTGTGTGCGAGTTGGTAGAGAGGAGGATGAGTCGTTCCAGATGAAGGTGACTCTGCAGTAGGGGTGTGTGATGTCACCATGACCGTTCAATCTGTTAATAAATGAGGCGGTGAGAGAAGCGAATGCGAGGGTTTTGGGGAGAGGGGCAACTGTGTTGTCTGGTAAGGGGTGGGTTGCATGGGAGGTCAGTCAGTTATTTTTTCTTAATGACACGGCGCTGGAGGCAGTTCGAGTGAGAAATTGCAACGTTTGGTTTCTGAGTTTGGGAGAGTGTGTGAGAGGAGAAAGTTGAGAATAAATGCGAATAAAAGTAATGGTATTAAGTCAAGTGCTCAAGAGAGACAAATTAACTAGGGCGTAAATTAAGTGAAGTATTTTAGATACCTGGGAGTGGTTGTGGCAGTTAAGTGAGGGGGCACAGGTTCTGGGAGCACTGAGGGATGTGGAAAGAGAAGTCAAAATCTGGGGGAGCGAAGATGGGTATGTTTAAAGGTATAGCAGTCCCATCAATGTTGTTTTCATGCGCGACATTGGATATAGATGAGAATGTACGGAAGAGGATGAATGTGTTTCACATGAAACGTGTGAGAATGTTATGTGGTGCGAGGAGGGCTGATCGAGTAGGAAATGACATGGTGAGAGAGAAGTGTAGTTATAAGAACACGCTTGAGAGAGTTGGAGAGGGTGTTACTGAAATGGTTTGGACATATGGAGAGAATGAATGAGGAGAGGTTGACAAAGAAGACATCCGTGTCAGAAGTGGAGAGAGTAACGGAAAGGAGGAGACCGAACTTGAGATGGTAGGATGGAGTGAAAGAGGTTTTAAATACTCGAGGCCTGAACATGCAGGAGAGCGTAAGGCGTGCACGGGATAGAGTGAATTGTCCACGGATTGGACATGAGTATATCATCCGAGATTCTCTGGGTAAATCCAAATTAAGTGTGAAAGAGATTATTACCGATCATGAAGTGGTAAGACAAATAATTGGTACGTAGAAAGTCTGAATAACGTTCACCCTAGAAGTCACCGTGGAAATTAGTTACTCAGAGTGTCTCCAGAATCTTGCTGTTGAGACGTTCTACTAACCAGTTCCACAATGAATGATGAGCTGAAGTATTAGTCATCTTAATATTATACTTAACACATAAATCATCCATAAACCTTTTACTGAACCCTCTTGCATTGTCGGTAATGAGCACACAAGATGGACTATGGCGATCTAGAATATTTTCCTTGAATGCCTAATCAACTGAGGTGGCAGTACTGTCTGGTAATAGGACTAGTTAACATGATGAAGTTCATATATTGATCATGATGAGCAAGTATCTGTCACCCAGAGGAAATCTAGAAACCAAAGAAGTCTGTATTTCCCTGCTCCCAGAAGTAGCACAGCCTTGGGCTGCAGGAGCTTTGAGAAAGGTCCTGCCAGGGGTAGTTATATATGCATTCCTTCAGGTGTACTTCCAACGTGTTCTGTCGTCCCGATCTCCAAGACATGCGCAGATTCTCTCCTACACAGCATCAATCGGCTGCATCATTAGCGCCGTCCCAGCCTGCATCATCGGCGCTGTTGCAAAGGCAACAGGTAAGCCAGACACAACGTATCATAATCCTGTTCCCTTGTAATGTAAATGTGGCAATTATGAGTATAACTAGGGTATATGGTGTACTCAGGGTCCTCGAGGATAAATGGGGGGACAGCTTGTCGAGTTGAATGCTGAAAACGGTTTGGTTATAAGGAAAATACCTGGTTCGAAAAATAGCTCATGCATAAGTGGGTTGGCTGAAAGGGAGGGCGGATGTTTCCCGAGCTGAGTCACTTCGTCTCCTTCAGACTGGAGCTCTACCACGTATGGCCACGTACCCGAGGGTTACCAGGTGAAGCTCGTCCTGCCCCTCGTTATGCAGTACCTCACCCCATCGGTAAGCTCCACATACCACCCCACCTCACTAGCACTGTGTGCAGACAAGGAAAATCACGTCATTTGTGCAATGATTGTTGTCAATTAATGATAGATGCAGGATACGTCATATGCATATATAGATTTCTATGCCTGACAGACATCCGTCACTAATGTGTCAGGTGTTACAGCCTCAGGAAGTGTCTCATAATATTCTGACCTTCGACAGTGGGTGGCCTTCATTGGGCTGGGTGCCGTCAGTGCTGCCGTCATGTCCTCCGCCGACTCCTCTGTCCTCTCTGCCTCATCCATGTTTGCCAGGAACATCTACAAGAACGTCTTCAGACAACAGGTAAGTCACCTCGACTTGTGATGCAACACATGTTAATGACAGGGAATTTGATTCATATCCCAGAACTTCGGTAAACGTGAGGCCGGGCCTGTTGCTGTTCTCCAGCATCATGCGTCTGTAACTGCGATCGAAACTACCCCAGTGACAGCATAGTGTCCTTCAGTAACCACGGCGGTGCTAGTTATCGCCGAAAACAGCATCCGCTAACTGTTAGCAGTGTGTCTCAGTATGAATATAGTCCCACAGTCGCCACAGAAAATGTCCATTAGCAGCCATGAATGATATGTCTCTTGAGCCATAGCTTTCATTAATAGCTACAGTCAATGTCATCCAGTTAACTGCGATTTTTTTTTTTTATTTTTGCACCAGAAACTTACAGTGTCCCCTGCCCGTCCTGGTCTTACTAGTGAGGCGACTGGAACCATTCTACAGCCTCCGTGTGAGGTCTGCTGGTCTTGATTCCCGTTGCATTAAATCTGAAACGCTTTGGGATAGGCTTGATTTGATGTCTTCTTTCTACATGCAACACGCACCTACCCTCTTCATTTCTTTTTTTTTTTTTCACATCCTGTGTCCAAATGCTTGTTTTTTCCCTTAGTGTTCTCCTTATATATATTGTTTACGTATGTTAACTGTTGTTCATATCAGTAGATACCTTCCATATCTACATGTACCTTTTTTATGCTTGAAAAAGTCTGTCATGGTGGCGGTAAACTGTGTGCTCCAAATCACCAAAATGTGCCCTACGAAGGCAGAAAGTGTCGAAAAGGTTAAATATCAATGTAAATTTTTTCTTTGATTTCCTTACACTTTCCACAGCCCTAGAGGATAAATCCCTGATCCTAAGCCATACTCAAAAGGTTAGAATTCCCTTAAATATCTCGCGCCATTCTTAGAATTCGCCGTTCCCTACTTGGGGGTGGGGGGATGAAGGGGGGGGGGTTGCAACACAGTTTGAGAGAGACTGCCAAAGGTACCAACAGTAGAATACCCTCAGGTGGCTGTGGAGCGTTCCCAGTAACCAGTTACCACATAAACTGTCTATAAGTGGATCCCGTCTTCCTCAGTACCTTCAAAGTGTGTGGATCAGGACTGTACATGTATTGCTCTTAGTAGCTCCAAGGAGAGTGTGTGGGACTTGAGTAGTGTGTCTCTAATTATGAATTGTTTAGACAAGGGTAATTCTTTAACAGCAAAGTTTTAGGTTATGACGGAGATACTTTCAGAATCATTAAAGTCTGAGCGTATTAGTTATGATTCCTGAACCTAAGTTAGATCACTCTGGGGGTCATTTCAAATAAGGCAACCGTCGCCACACCGTTATCTTCGTTAAACTATATCTTCATTATACCCTTATCTTTACTACTCAGGCCATCATCACCACACCTCTACCACTGCACCCTCATTCCCGTCGACGTTTAATTTAACCATCATAGGTAAGGTCAATCTTTACACACACACACACACGTACACTATTATTATTATTATTATTATTATCATCATCATTATTATTATCATTATTATTATTATTATTATTATTATTATTATTATTATTATAATCATTATCATTAGTATTCCGGCCTTAAACCTAGTTTGGATCATTATAGGAGAGTCAGGTCAAAAAGGCTGTCTTCATTACACCCTCATTTTCGCTAAAATGCGTCTTCACTACACCCTCACCTTCACTTACCCTCAACCGCTACACTCTCATATGCACTACACCCTTATGTTCACTATTTTCGTCGTTAATTTGTTATCTACTCCTACTAACTACCTTTTCGCTACCCCCTTATCTCCATTACCCTACCACATTATCTTCACTATATCCTATCTTCTCAGTGTCCTTATCTTCACTACTTCAAGGTCTGCCTTTTTCCGGATTTGAACATATAACCGATGATTTTGTATCCACTTCACTCATCCTCATTATACGCCCTCATCTTTGTTGCAAAGGCTATACATCATTTCTTCATCTTCACTAAGCTACGTTCACTATATTTTTCTTCACTACACCTTCATCTACAAACACATTTACCTTCACTAAGCTAGATTCAAGAACAGCCTTGAACATTTTTCTACTCACGCACACACACACACACACACACACACACATAGAATCAGACTACACCATTTTAAGTTTATGAATTCATTATCATCACTATCATTATCATCATTAATTATTATCATTATCATTATCATTATTATATTTATTCTTTTCTTTCCTCTTGGCTACATTCACACACATTCAGACACCCCAGTCTGAGCCTTCGAGGAGAATGAGCACTCCCCGGTTGACTCCTGTTTTCTCTTTTAAAAATTGAAATACAAAAAAAGGAGAGGATTTCCAGCAACCCGCCCCCCCCTGGGGATAGGGGAGAAAGAATACTTCCCCTGTATTCCCTGCGTGTCGTAAGAGGCTACTAAAAGGGGAGGGAGCGGGAGGCTAGAAATCCTCCCCTCCTGTTTTTTACTTTTCCAAGAGGAGGAACATGGAAGGGGGCCAAGTGAGGATTTTCCTTCTAAGGCTCAGTCCTCTGTTCTGTTCTTAACACTACCTCACTAACGTGGGAAATGGCGAATATGTATGAAAAAAAATATTATATATGATTATTATTATTATTATTATCATCCTTATTATTATTACTATCATTATTATTACTAAGTTAATCCTTGCCTGCAGGCGAGTGAGAGGGAAGTGATCTGGGTGATGCGCGTAGCCATCGTGGTGGTGGCAGCCATATCCTGCACCATAGGCATCCTCATCAACAGCATCTATTACCTGTTGTAAGTTGCTCCACCTGGCCTCTTGGTTCTGCTGGTGATGCTCACATATGTACGTGCTTGACCTTGTAGATGCCCACCCAACTGGTGCTGCTGGCCTTGTAGATACTGACCCAGATGGTTCTACTGGCCTCTGCTCTTGTAACTGCTTAGCTTTGTACTCGCCAAAAATCTTTCTTCCATAAATCTTTAAAATCTATATTGTAGCTTTAATCATGAGTACCGGCAATGATTCTGCTGTCCACAGAATGTGCTTTGCATGTCCTCAGTTTTTTTTGTATCATTCAGTGCACGTCATACCCTCACCTACAAACCACTTTCCTACAAATCTGACTGAATTGTTATAAGCGTCTAGCAGCCAGACATCTTTGCTTGAAGGATAATAATGTTTCAACTGTAAATCTTATAGTACATACAGTATAATACATACTTTACTGTACATGTATGCAATCATGCAAACCAGAACACAGAAACTGGAAATCTGAAATTATTCTATGAATTTCTCTGCCAATCAAGCAGTAGCATCTGCTGCAGGATCGTTATACTATCATCAGACACCAATCCTTCGCTAGATATTATGCTCGACATTTATGGCTGGCTTGTTTACATGCAGCTCTCGTCACTTCCACACGTTAGCGTTATCAAATTTAACTTACCGATATATATTGTCCATTGCTGACATACTCTGGAACATGAGTATTCCCCTCACGATTCTTTAGGAACCCAGAAGATTTTTTACTTTCCACTGCCTACCACCTAGACGATGACATAGTTCAGACAACCATAACATTCGAGTTAACAGCAATCCTTCTGCATCCATTTCCACACGCACACACACCCTCCCTTCTGTCTAGTTGGTACTGCAACAGGCAGACCCTCCTGCTCTCAGTTGTTCTGATGTTATTAGTGCACAGCCATAGGAGGCAGGCTGCTGTAGTCGTACATCTAATTCGAACCAACTGCAGTTCACTACAGCCTCTGCCATCCTGTTGTCCACCCGCATCACAGTCAAGCGTCTTCTCCTCCATACAAGTCTTGCTGACATCCTTCAGCCATTTGCTGTTTGCTATCCTTATACTTCTGCTGGCTGTCGTCGCCCTGTCGTTGTTGTTGTCTAACGTTGGCAGTCCCTGACTTCTAGCTTAATTCCTGACGCCTAGCTTGTATCTCAGTAAAGTTTGACTTACTCATCTCTGTTATTTCTACTTCTTTTCACTTATGCAACAGGTGATTTACCTCACTTCTTTTAATATTGAATAACTTCATCTTTGTTACTGTCGACTGGTTTCACTTGTACTGCCACTGAGTTATTTTTGACGACCTGTAATTTTTCTTCTTCAGGAAATATTCCTATATTACTATTGACTGTCTTCATCCATAGTACTTTTGACAATCTTTCTCCATATTACTGTTGACTATCTTTACCCATATCACTATTGACTATCTTTATCCATATTACTGTTGACTCTCTTCACCCAGATCACTGTTGACTATCTTTATCCATATTACTGTTGACTATCTTCACCCATATCACTGTTGACTATCTTTATCCATATTACTGTTGACTATCTTTACCCATATTACTGTTGACTATCTTTATCCATAGTACCGTTGACTATCTTTACCCATGTTACTGTTAACTATCTTTACCCATATTATTGTTGACTATCTTTACCCATATCACCGTTGACTATCTTCATCCATATTACTGTTGACTATATTTACCCGTATCACTGTTGACTATCTTTATCCATATTACTGTTGAGTATATCTCCCCATATTACCGCTGAATATCTTTACCCATTTTACTGTTGACTATCTTTACCCATGTTACTGTTGACTATCTTTACCCATATCACCGTTCACTATCTTTATCCATATTACTGTTGACTATACTTACCTATATCACTGTTGACTATCTTTACCCATGTTACTGTTGACTATCTTTACTCATATCACTGTTGACTATTATTACCGATATTATTGTTGACTATCTTTACCCGTGTTACTGTTGACTATCTTTACCCATATTTCTGTTGACTATCTTCATCCATATTACTGTTGACTAGCTTTACCCATATTACTGTTTACTATCTTTACCCATATTACTGTTGACTATCTTTACCCATATTACTGTTAACTATCTTCATCCATATTACTGTTAACTATCATTACCCATATTACTGTTGACTATCTTTACCCATAATACTATTAACTATCTTCATCCATATTACTGTTAACTATCTTTACCCATATTAATGTTGACTATCTTTACCCATATTATTGTTAACTATCTTCATCCATATTACTGTTGACTATCTTTACCCATATTACTGTTGACTATCTTTATCCATATTACTGTTGACTATCTTCATCCATATTACTGTTGACTGTCTTTACCCATATTACTGTTGACTATCTTTACCCATATTACTGTTGACTATCTTCATCCATATTACTGTTGACTATCTTTACCCATATTACTGTTGACTATCTTTACCCATATTACTGTTGACTATCTTTACCCATATTACTGTTGACTATCTTTATCCATATTACTGTTAACTATCTTCATCCATATTACTGTTGACCATCATTACCCATATTACTGTTGACTATCTTTATCCATATTACTGTTAACTATCTTCATTCATATTACTGTTGACTATCTTTACCCATATTACTGTTGTCTATATTTATCATTACTACTGTTGACTATCTTTATCCATGTTACTGTTGACGTCCTTCACCCCTTTCAACTAATTAGACTTATTTTGCTTCAGATCCACGACTGACGTTAATTGCGCTTCAGTCAAAAAGGTTGACAGGCATTTGTCCTCTGCAACAAGCTAGGCTACTGATTTGTTCTGCTGTAGTAATCCACCTCTAACGGACCCGGTAGTTATTTACAATTTCCATTCCCTTGTATTCCAATGAACTTTCCCGTGATATTGTTGATTCCTTTACCATTTTCATACGCAACCTCTTTTGACCTTATCATTTCCCATTCCAATCTCCCATGCTACAGCTGACTACATTCCTCCCTGTCATCGCTGGCTGCGGTCTCCCATGTTACTGTCAACTGTCTTTGTCCATTTTATTGTCCACCACCTTAACTACTGTTTTATTTAGTCTTCTATCTGTTTTCTACTATTGCTGAATGCTTTGCTATATTACTGCAAAGACTTTGCGCCGTACACCATTGATGACAATATGTTTAACAGCTAGATACGTTCTTTTTCATTTACCGTTGACCACAATCATGTCATCGTGTGACCACCTACACCCATGTTCCGGCCTGACCATTCATGTCCATGTTACTGATGGTCCACGTGCATCTGCTCTTCTCCCTAGCTCAACCCACACTATAACCAGACGTATCATACATGCTTCCATCAAGCTTCCTCCTTGCAGGGTGATGCATGACCGCTTCCAAAGATAAATAGTTAGTACCGCCTAACATTTGTATCTTGGTACAATTGTGCTTCATATCTTAACCCGCCTTTGTATGCTAATATAAGCAGTTGATTTATAAGGTCAACTGCACGGTAACTGTGGTTGCATAGTCCTATTTCTGCTTCTCTAATGCACAGTACCATTCATCACCCTGGGCACTGTAGGAAACCAGGCTTCCAGACTAACACACAAACGCACCAGTAACCAGGGCCGGACCCTGACTTGGGCAGTGTGAATGACAAGCTGCTTCATAACCGGATATCTGCTGAACGTTACTGCAGCAGAGACCAGCCAGCTGTTCTGTAACCAGGTGTCTTCCGACTTGTGTGGGACCAGCGATGGCCAGGCTGACTCATAGCCGGTTTCTGGCACGTTGTTGCATGGTTATTATTAGTGTACAATGTACTGCTGCCAGTGTTGTTTTTTTTTTTTTCGTAGTATCTTGCAAGGTCTTTATGCTTTGTGTACCAGCTTTGGTGCATAGCTCTATGACCAGCTCTCTCTTGGCTGGCTTTTGTATGGCATGCCAAAGTGAAGGTGGAAACTGCATGACTCTCCAGCGGCTTTTCCTGCATGGTCATGTACTGTAGGCTATAGTCACTTTAGGAAAAGGGTTTTTTACGAGTAGATTTACATTTAGTACATATTTCCAATTCGTTATTATGAAACAAATCATATTCATGAACTTTATATCTCTTTTTATGTGAAGACATTAGTGCTAATAGATTACTTCCTCAGTGAAATAACTTTCTTAAAAAAAATTACAAATTTGCTTAAGCACTTCAATCATGTGTCCAGGAGCTTACTGACATTCTTGGTTGTTTCAGCCTTGTCTTGCCCCGTACAGTGTGGATGTGTAAGTCATAGTGTGTAGTAAGTCCTTTCGGAATACCGTGTACACACATGATACATTAGCTTTTGCTGATCCTTTGAGCCATAGGCTACACACTCCTCCTCTGGAGGTTTGTTTTAGCTTGTCTTATTAGAGATGCAATTCCCCCTGTGTGCTTGACTCCAGATTTCCGTAAGTTAGCAAAATGTCACTGTATTCAGAGGTGGACATCAAGTTTCAAAATGACTAATTCAGAAGCTGTAATGTATTTTCCCAGTTTTTATACAGATTCTAATGTTAAGAGTAATGTCATATTTGTTCAAGAAGATGTGTAGTTATATCACCTTAAGGATAAGGAACTGTTGGAAATAACTAAGATTTGAGAATGTATCCTTCAAACCCAGAATTTAAACATACAAAGGTCTAAGCAATTGTGATCACGTGCATCTGTTGCTGTAGACTAAAAGGAAAATACATTGTGGCGTTCTGACAGAAGCAGTCAGTGAGCGGCCCGTAGGTGGGCGTGCGGCGCTCCTCAAACTGCCAACCTTCAACCTCACTCGATACGGACACAAGTGACACTGGGGCTCCATGGCCACACACTCTACCTTGCAGGTGTGGCTAAAATAATCTGGTATTCTCTAAACCAACTTACTTCAGGTGCAATTTGGTCATATTCTTATCAATTTGTCTCAATAATCTTAAGTATC